>JASDQU010710438.1:67330-80180 GCA_032191745.1 Picea mariana
AATCAACATCAACATTATGTGTATGGCGCACGAGTAATCTAATCACTTAATTAATCATGTATTAACATTATTTCAAGGCGCACGAGTAATCTAATCACATATACTAGAATTATTTCAATTCATGCAAGTAATCTAATCACATATATTAACATTATTTTCAAGGTGCGCGAGTAATCTAATTACTTAATTAATCATAAATCAACATTAAATTCATGGTGCAACAAAAATTCTATGACATACATACATCCATTTAATTGACGCGATGTCCCCTCTTAAGCATTCAACAATAGTCCAACTACAATTATCATTAGAAATTTGATATTGATTATAAGATTCAATGAATAACTTTAACACAAATATTATTATTATATTAATTTAATATGTAACCGGTATCATATTAAATTAATTGTACACGGTTGGGGTTACATATTAAATTCATTGTACATTAATTTCCCAAGGTTACAAAATAGGTTTTATTACACTCAACTATTTTTCAAGATGAAAATAAATCTATATCAATAGATAAAACCCCCCTTGAGATATTAATTGTAATAATAATTTTTGCGATATTAAAAATTATGATATATATATGCAACGTCCAAGGTTAAATCTCTCTTCAATGTTAAGAACTCATAACATTAGGAATATATTTATGATAAGAATAAACTATTTTTAATATACTTACTAAGTAAGTTGATTCTAAATAATTAGTTGTGCGTTAGAGAGTTACCCTTTTTAAAATTCTGACATTAATTCCAAATTAACTCTATCTTTTCAATAATTAATGTGATTGTATCTTTTAAAACTCTGTTATAAATCCCCAAAAGCAACATGATACCATGTGAGTGTCCACGCCTTCATAGAATGCGAATGGATTGGATCTTATTAACTCAGAGTTTAGTATGAGCAACATGGAAGCAACATGGATTTTGGTTCACTGTTTAGAGTTAATTAGAATGAGGTAGAGCGGTTTACATGGATGGTTAGAATCGAGTGCACTGGGTTCGTTGAGAGGTTAAACAATGAAGAAAGAAAACGATTGGGTTAAACAATGATCAATTCATTTAAAATTCAGAGTAGGGGATCTCGTCAAGGAAGAAAAACGATTTGGTTTAAAATAGTGATCAGTTCCTTAAAATTCAGAGCATAGGATCTCGTCAAGAAAGAAAAATGAAACTCTTTTTAAAACAAACACAACATGTAGCACTCTCAAGTAAAAAGGTGCAGAGCAGGTCCGATAATTAGTATAGATTGTGTATGTTTAAATCTCGACTGATTTATGTGTAATATATAAGAATTCCATTAACCAGTAAGAATCCATGGATTGTGGAAGGAAGACATTGATTGAGAATTTCTAATAATCAAATTTGACGACGACCCTTCTAAAAATTTATTCTAATTTACACAAACACCAAGAAAAACTCTCCCAACTCAAATTTCGAAGTCCATTACAAATTAAAACAATATTTAAATCCATATGCAAATTTTAACTTAATCACAAATACAATTTTAACAAGAATACCTTAATTGATGACGAAGATGAGACTGAAGATGATCCTCAACAACTGGCATTCCTTCTGACCTTCCGCTTGCTAATTGATGGGACGTCACCGGTACCTCCCATCCAATACTATGGGTACTCTTCTCCCCCTTAGCCCCCCAAGCCGCAAAGGGGCCACGCACACAGAACCATAAATCCTCTAGCTCCCAGCTCACCTCGCAAGGTAGATCCACCACTCTCTCTCAATATGGGTATCGCAACTCTCACAAGTAAAACCAGTCAAAAATTCTGCAGCATAACTTTACCCATAACCAGTGTGATCATTTCTCATATAGGCCATTTGTTTTATAGAATTTCCCCATGACACATCCCCACTTGCACAATTAATTCTCTTTTTAATTAACTAATTTAGAATTATTTCCCCCTTACACTTGTCATCCTCTCCCCCAAGTTGCACAAGTAATTCCACATTTTATTTTAATAAAATTCAATTTCCCTCACCCTTCCTAAAAGCGCTCCTTAAATCACTCCTAGTTGTCTCTTTATTCCCCTAATTCCCAATTAATGATTGATGCCTTGCTAAATCTGAGTTGAGTTAAAATAGGATTCTTCTCCTAGTTAGACTAGTGTTAACTAGACTCTAGATACCCTTCTATGCGTACACATTCTTTCAACTTTATTCCATTCTTACCTTAAATTCCAATTTGGTAATTTCTTGCACATATGTGTATTAAATAAATCTTTAGGTTTATTTTATTTTTCTTAATTTCTTAATTTAATTTACTTCATCCCCTCATTATTTAATTTATAATTCAATTTTAGTCTTCTTAATAACTTAGACTTAGGATTAATTGTTTTTTGAATATGATTAGACTTTCATTTAGGGACTTAAAAGTAATCAATTCAAGCCTTAATTAATTAATTAAATCTAACAATGCTCAAGGTTTTACAAGGTTTAATTATTCTCTCAAGGTTTTCTAGTCCACCTAGATTCATTGACCCAAATTTTATTCACGCGACGTGCCCTTCAAGACGCACTTTGTGCTCCAAGGGTGCTACTCGCCCTTGACTGGTTTTGGTAGTTGTCCAACCCCTGGAGTCAAAAATCCATTCGGGCGACCTTGTGAGATACTAAGGGCTTCTAAGGAATAAGGACCATGCCTTATTGTGCACCCCTTATAAATCTTCATGAGCGGCTGTCTCAATCTGCCCTCACGACATCGTGGACCTCTCAAACTAGGTAATGGTTAACCTACAATTCGAGCCATGGCAGGAGTGCTAGTAGGTTGTGACAGGGACGTTGCCGCACCTCTCCCTCAATATCTGGTCTATGTGCATGACCCCTTTACTCCTTATGTGAGTCATATTAGCAAGCATTTGGTATCCTACATTCATTAACAAAACACTGCCAACGATCCATATACAACATCATAATATAATTGATCATATGTCACATATGCATAAATGAAATACTCAAACCAAGAAAATCCACTCCCTGACTCAATCCAGAGTCTAATGAGGTCCATTGATGCCATCATCATCCACACTCTGTTAATGGTCTGCACACTCAGGGAAAACTCGTCAATAACATCTGTCAATACACATATAACAAATAACATAACAATCATTATCCTTCAACATCATCATAAGAATCCATAAGAAAAACAAATAACCATGTACTATAACCGGATCAATTGCATGCAAGTGTCCTCAAAGAATAAGTAAATAACATATGCTCACAAGAGCGGGATGTTACAGTGATTCTCATTCTGTACTTCACTTGGAATATTTCCAAAGTTTCTTAAAATAATGGGTTAGCAGGTTGGGAGGTTCATATTTGTTCCTTCACTTCTTGAGATCTACCTCAGATCCTCTACCATATTACATAAATTACCTTTCACTTTCCCCAATACTTTATTAAATGCTAATCTTACGGAGGATAATTTTTAATTAATTTTGAAAAGGTCGTTATTAATGACATATTTCTAAAGGTAATATTTCATTTAATATGCAATAAATCTTTCATTGAAAAAAGGAGATGTAATTTATATTATCGAAAGGGGATTTACTTTGAAATTTGTCAGTGTTTCATGGAAACCTACACAACAGATCTAGCTAAAGCATACACAAACAAAGATTATCAAGAAAAGGAAGAGAGATACACAATGAAGAATGAGAATCAATGCATATTATTGTCTTATCAATGAGTGAGTGATCTTCACTCATATAGGCAATGCCATCCTATAATTAGTAATGCATGAATAATAGTGATGGTGTAAGATTAGAAAGTCTAAAATAGAACTAGTTAGTTAACTCCCACTGAAATAGTGTTACTCCCACTAAACTAGTGTGCCGAAAATAGAAATTTCTCCAACACCCCCTCTGAACATCACTATGGATTAAAAAATGAGTCCCAGCTACTAGGCCATTTTAGGTACTCATGTACAATGCAATTAATGAACACTGAATAAAAATGAGGAAAGAGGGAAAACCACGTGGGAAAAAAAACCCCCTCAAAAGACAATGTATCAAAAGAAGAAAATGGTAGTTGCTAGGCAACTATGTTCTTCAATGCAAGACGATCCCATAAAGTTTGAAACTTATGCTCACTGAAATTATTCGTGAAGATGTATAAATATTTATGGATCTAATGAAGTCCTTTGGCAACCTATCTAGCCTAGTACCTCTTGATCCCATAGAACCATCTACACCTGAAAATATTCCTTTCTGGTGGAAGTGGAACTAGATTCCAAGTCTGGTTCTGTAGGAGTGAGTCATACTCCTTCTGCATGGATGCTTGCCATAATGGATTTCCCACAACCTTATTTTAGTTCTGTGGATCAGTAGACTGAACCATATAACAATGCATGGGCATCACAGGTTCTAAAGTTGAAAGTACATGAGAAGGCTCATCATGATGAGATCGAGTCATCCTCGAATCCAATGGATTCCCTACAAGGTTGCCTGTTGCTTGAAGTGTGGTTTGTGCCTTCTTGGGAATTTGCTGAAGCTTCGACRCTAGCTTCTTATCTGGTTATACTAACTKCTTATTTCCATGTATAGAATTTGAGTGTATGGAATCATCTCTGATCTMTGAAAAAGATGGAAGAACAAGAGTATATGCATGTCACACTGRAGGTGCATACAAAKTACTCTCCTTATGTGTAAGTAAAATAGAGGATTCATCGTCAGAAAACTTAGTGAATTTATACAACCTTGACTTGTGATCCACCTCACCAATTGCAATGATGGAATTGTCATGCATGTCAATTACTGAAACTGAATCTGATGTAAATTCAACCTTTTTACCTTTCTGAGTGATATGATAAACTAAGAGTAGATTCATAGAAAGCTTTGGAACATGTAAAACATTCTCAAAACTACCATTATGGAGATCCACTCTCCCTTCTCATGCTAGTGCTACTAGAGTATCATCCCCCATGACAATAGGGGGTCTTGAGCATGGAATCAAAGGAAAGAAAACTTCCTCTTTCACTGCCATATGATGGGATGCACCATAATCTATAATCCATGAATCAGATGAGGAATTAATTGCAACCAGAGCATGATGACTACCTTTCTTAGGAGCGGTATCTTTTTCCTTCTGCTTCTTGACTCCCTCTAGAATGAAGTTTTCAAGGTTGTTCTGCTAAAGTGCCTTTGCCATAAGATCAATCTGTTTCTTCATGCATGTGGATTCTTCATGATTCAGTTTATTGCAGTAAGTGCACTACTTTCCCTTTTTCTTCTTCTTGGAATCTGAAGAGTGTTTGGAACCTGAAGAATCATTAAAGGGTTTGGAATATCCTTCCTTCCCGTTCAGTTTGGATGACCATTTTCCATCATGCATGGTGAGTGCATGYGATTTGGGATMTTTCATGAGGACCATCTATATGAGTTTTGTCTGCTCTTGTGTAAGAGACTCAATGAACTGAGCCAACGTAGGCATTTTCCAATTTGTTCCAAAAAGACATCTGCTAGAATGAAAATTGGAGACATATACAATGTATTCTGGTCCTAGCTTGGCCAAGATTGTTAAAATAAGTTGTTTCTCTTGTGTATACTTGTCAATACCACATTCACCCAAACTCAATAGCAAAGATTTAAATTTAGTAAAAAAATCTTGTATATTATCAAAACTTTTAGGGTCTAAGGTATTCAACTCTACCTCAGGCATATGACCTCGCATCTCATCTTGCTTTCCAAAGAGTCCTTCCAAGATGGTCTAGATATAGTTTGGAGTCTTGCATGCAGCAACATGAAACCATAGATCAATGGAGATTAACTCAAGAACTAGTCCCGTGGCCTCATCCTTACGATTCACCCATCTCATCTTCTCAATCGCTGATGTAGGTTCTGTTTCTGTCACCATCGTCAAATTATACAGTCCTTTCCTTTTGAGTTGGATTTCTTCCTTGGGCTTCCAATCAAAATAATTGTATGGTATGAGGATTACCACCAAGTTTGATTTTATAATAGTTGTCTTATCACTCTCTCCCACTGTTTCTAAGAACCCCTAAAAATTTACTCTCAATTTGCAAGTGAAAAATTAAGAAATCACGGCAGAAAGGAAACTTTAAGTGAAAATTCGTATCAGTTTCAGGAGACGATATTACAACTTACTTTCTTAGGAAAAGGTGAGGAATCTCGCCAAACGATTGAAAAACCACTTGTAGAATGGGTCGATTTACTTCTCACGTGAGCCGTTTCCTCAAAAACTTAATATTTTGGGAGCAATCACTGTAGAAAGGTACTACCACGGATTCGTATCAGTTTCAGGAAAATATCTCGTGGCTTACTTTTTGAGCAAAGGGTGAGGAGTCTCGCCAAACGATTGAAAACCCACTTGCAAAATGGGTCGATTTAATTCCTATGTGGGTCATTTCCTCAAAGCATTAATAATTTTGGAGAAATAACTGTTGAAAGGTACGACAACAAATTTAGCTCGCCGAAACTCCGATTTTCCTTATTCTTTGTCTTGTTTATCTTTCTCCAAGAAACATAGCTCTGATACCATGTCAGTGTTTCATGGAAACCTTCACAGGAGATCTAGCTATTGCATAAACAAACAAAGCTTATCAAGAAAAGGAAGAGAGATACATAATGAAGAATGAGAATCAATGCATATTATTGTCTTATCAATGAGTGAGTGATCTTCACTCATATAGGAAATGACATCCTATAATTAGTAATGCATGCATAATAGTGATGGTATAAGATTAGAAATTCTAAAATAGAACTTGTCAGTTAAATCCCACTGAACTAGTGTTACTCCCACTGAACTAGTGTGCCAAAAATAGAAATTTCTCCAACAAAATTAACGTTTCAAAATATCAAAGTTCCACCAACTTTCAAACAACATGACAGTGAAAGGAAGAGAATATGTATGTGGGGATACTTTGAATTTGTTCAGGCGAGAGGACCAAAGGTTCCAGTGGTTATGGTCTTATTGGTGTTATTATTCGTTGCCACTACCAGTGAGTAATGGAAATATAGTCTATATGATAGGAATTTCTTCAACAGGGTCCGTACCAAAGGTTTTTGACTATTGAGAAAGTGTCTCTTTGTGTGTTGATAAGTATGAACAAAACCGAAGAGTGATTCAACTTCAAGGGGAATCTCGTGTTTCCTTGTCACGGTCAATTTTCATAAGGATGCTAAAGCTCCCTGACCCAATCGTCACATTCAAAGAGGAGGAAGCTAGACAATTCCTTGAGGAAAGAAACTTTGGACTTGAGCTCTCGTGGGAATACCTTGAAGATACTGCCACAATGCCATAGGATTTATCGAATATTTAGGTCAGTTCGCTCAAAAATCATTATAAAGAGATTGCATGGCTCTTTACCAAAGTTACATGTCAGGAATCAACAATGAAAATCCCTCGGTTATCCCTTTACATTCTATATTTTATAGTTAATGAGAAGGAAATATTTGACTAGGAAAATATTATTATTTACTCACAATTAACAAATTTTGAGGAAAATAAAAGATTCTACATGTCTTCATACTTGATATTTGCTATCACGTATTGTCATGTTTTTAAAGGTACGAGTATTGGAAGGAGGTTCTACAGTAAAATTGATCTAGTACCAATCCCTTTGGAGATAGAGGGTTACTTATTATTTTTATGAAGTCTATAAAAAATTTGTTTATGTTTTCAAGAAACTTATATTTGGTCCAAAAACATCTAGATTATCTCTGCAAGCATCAAAATTTCTAGATAGAAAGGAGAGTTATAAGAAAATGGAGCATTATACCGTGATAAGAATATATTTTTCTCATGACAAGCCTTTATACCTCCCTTATTGTGTTTCAGACATAATGTTTGTCATAGAGGTCACAAGACAATACATATTCTAGGTACATTTCTTCCATGACAAAAGGAAAAATTATTTTATTCCAATGCCATGGAAAATTGGGAGTTTTTTTATTAAGGGGCATTTCTAAATTTGATGAATTCACAGTTCAATTGGATCAATACAACTTGCAATTTGCATTTGAAATTAAGGGTTTTTAACCTAATCATATTTTCTTGGACCACATGACTTATGTTGGATATAGTACTTCACTTGCTAATACTTTTTTGTTTAAAGAAGAAGAAGGAGATAGTCAAGACCCATCAACACCAGTTGGCGAAAGGAAAATAGAAGATATTGAAACAATTGTGAGTACTATAGATAAACATAAACAAAGAGGAAAAGTTACAAATGAAAAAAGTGCTCATTTTCCAAGTATATAAANAGTTACAAATGAAAAAAATGCTCATTTTCCAAGTATATAAAAAAAGTGGTCTACCAAAGAAAATTTCTTAACAAGTAACACCACAGCAAAATAAATCTTCTACCAATAATTCTGATGATGGGGGTAACCAAGATCCTTCGATATGAAGGATGGAGAGATCTCATAAACTTCAGGTCAAAATAAAAAGGCAAGGTACTTAGCAGGAGGAAGAAAATATCATACCTGAACGTGAAATCGAGCTTCAAGATACTGATTTGGATATTAATATTGAAGATATTGAGTTTTTAGATGATGAACACAGAATCCAAGAAAGAAGGGAAGTTTCTGCCAAGATTGCAACTCAAGAACATACCTTTTCAGAAGATGAATATTTTACAGTACAAAATTCCCTATTTGGTAGAAGCTCTAAGAAATTAATTTTAGATAAAATCATTCAAAGAACAAAAGAAAATCTAAATTAGAGTTTTATTTAAAGGGCATACCCCTTTACAGGATTGCCATAATTCAAAAAGATATGGGCGATGTGCTAGAAGTGTCAGTGGATGACATGGAGACATAAAATATGATGCTTAAGGAGAGAATTAAGGAATTAGAATATACTCTGATGCCACCTCCTATATTTCCTACCCCAGTCTTAGCAGTCCAACATGGGATTTTTTTTTTATAAAACTACAGTATCAAGTATAAAATTGAAGGGAACGTCCAGTTTACTTGCTACAATTAGGTGCCACTTTAGAAAAAATATTAAAAAGAGGACGTCTCTCATTTTAGAGACATGGGATTTATTAAGTAGCTTTGTCTCCCTTGGTTCTAGAATTCAAAATTTCAGAGAATATTTACAAGTTGACTTAAGAAATGACGAAGGTTTATATAAGGATGCAGTTGTTACATTCAATTTGAAGGTTTTAGGCATGAGCGAGTTGAAAAGAAAAATGGAATATTTTCCCTCCCTTACCTGCATGAAACAACTTAGGTGTGTTGGATGAAAATAATTAATACATTAAAAGAATTATTGGATGACCTGGATGTCTTGAGTCTCAAAAAGAGTGAAGCTTATTCAAAGGTAATGGGACTAGACCTTGTAGGAACTACTAGTGAAGTACAAGATCCCAAGATTTTTTCAATTATCATTCTCTTGAAAAGGAAACAACTTGAAGAACACGTCGTAGAAATATTAAAAGTCATATCAACGAAGGAGTTCAACTGTATGAATGAGTACACAGAGAAAGAAATTGAAAGTTGGCTTGTGGAGTATGTAAATAAAAAAGAAGATATTGAAATTACAGTACAATAAATTTCAATTGATTATAGAGAATTAGAAAGTACATTGKTAAACATAAACGTCAAACAAGAGGTAATGGTTTCTCCAATGCGTGAATATATTGAAAATTGGTTAAATTTGGCCTTAATCAAGATTACTCAATATGATCAAATGTAAGCAATTGGTACCAATCAAGAAACTACCAGCAGGAGGAATATAAGAGCAACAACGGCCCAAAAACGAGGAGGGAGATTCCATCACAGTAATTGCAATTTGATCACATCCTTCTCTCTTTCTCTTTCACTTTCAAAATTCATCTCATTATATTTTATCTATCCCAAGTAGAATATAAATGATTTATGATCAGTCCATTCTTTTCTATTTTTAGGTCTTGCATTGTTCTCACCCTGATCCAAATCTATTCCTACTCTTTTTTTATTTCATTTCTTTACTTTATTGTCCACAGGAGCCTATCCCAGTGCATCTTTGGACACATGCCTTTTCTTTTCATAAGACTATTAAAGACTATTTATTTTTGAGAAAACTCTAGAGAACTACCTTGGGGTTAATTTTAATTGTATCTCCAAACTCTAAGCATTTGAGTATAAGATATTTGAAATTAACCTATCAAATCCTATTTAGATTTCAATGAAAAGACTCCTTTAAAGTTCTTTGATATATGGGCCCTTCATCTTTATTTTCATGAATGTGATAAAAAATATTTGAAACTGTGATGGATGTGAGATTCATGTTATATTTCTTATAGTTCTTTTTTCTTTGTATTATATTTTTGCAAAAATATTATTTTATGAGTGAAGCTTCCTGGTCCATTTCTTAGGAATTCTTTATGCATGTATATTCTTTTCAACATTTATTTATTTATTTTGAATGATAATGATTTGGAGTTTTCTTCTTAGAACTCTCCCATTTTAATATTGTTGTCCCAAGATTTTTCAAAGACAAATCTTTAAAGAATTCAAAGAGGATTACCAACTCTATAAAAATGAAGGGGGGTTTTAAATCCTCATGAGATTGTTATTTTGATCTTAACCGATTAAACATCAACATTTTTGGTGACCATACTGGGGAACAAGATTAAAATATGGTTTTGAAACCAGAATTATTTATGACTCAACATTAATATAACCAACCCCAGTTGCAAGTTGGATTAGGAAATAGGACAAGTTTTGTGCATCAATTATATGATTTGGTGTTGACAATAACCCGAAGTCGTGAAGATCTTGAAAGATCCCGAGAGAATCTTGCTCATGAGGAGGAAGGAGAAATTGCAATAAGGTGGAGAAGACATGATAGAAATTGAATTTGGAATTGTACAAAGTACCAATAACAAGGAGAAAAAGTAAACAACTTTGAAAAATCAGAGAAAGTTCCACCACTAAAAAAGAAAAAGATTCAATCATGGATTAAAGAGAAGAAAGAAATGAAAACCCTCCTAAGAATCATGAAAAAAGGAAAAGAATACCACAGATAAGGGTTTAAAATAGCCCTCTAAATATTTATGGTGAACAACATCAGTTGCAAACCCTCCCACAATGAGCGTTGCTAACATTTCCAGGATATGGATCAGTTGATCCAAAGAATCACACAATTTTTTTTTTTTAGCATATGTGAAATTCATTTGGTGGAACACAACATTRTAATGGTCAAATTGTTTCTTCAAACATTGATAGGCCAAGCCTATGAATGGTATATGTCCCTTCCAGTAATTCAATTTCCACCTTTGACGATTTATAAGGTGTGTTTTTAACCATGTATGCTCYTCTAGTAGCATATCATACTTTTCTCATGCAATTCACCYAAATCCGTTTRAAAAAGGGTGAAAGGATCCAAGATCTCAATTTCCAATTTTTAAGAACACGTAGTAATATTCAAGAAAATTAGAGACCAAATGCTCCAATCATACTTGGGTGTTACAAAAATGTAATGCCTTYAAATGTGAAKTTTTCCATTAGGGTTTTCAAATTGAAGATATGAATGTTGCAATGAATAAAACTATAGAAATGGAATAAATTATGTTGGAGACATATGCATATCCAGATACCATTCTAGGAAAAGTCCAAAGACAAATGGATACCCTTAATATTGCAGATCAAGGAGCACCAACTTCAAGAAAAGTTGAATATCAACGAGCACGAAATACTGGAGAGTGAGGAATTGGTGGAGGGATACTCAAAGGCGTATTTCCTAATGTGACAAACAATTCAACAACAATGCAAGAGACCAAACAAAAGATGGAGATAACAAAGATGAATTGAACTATTATACATATGCAAAATGAATTGACAAGACTAAGAAGAAATGGAAATTTTGATCCTAATCCAAGAATTCCTATTCAGTAATAAAGGAAAAATATTTTTCAAGGACAAAGAATAGGAAATGATGGTACAAATGAAGAGTTTAGACAAAGGACACCTAGAGTGCCAAATCCAATGTTGTAATTTTAGAATAAATTTTAGAAGATGAAATAATTGACAATCAAGAGGATGATTTTGTTCAAGAAGAAATTATTGAATCTATACAGACGGATGAAGGAAAGTCATACATGTATATATTTTATGAACATGAATAAATCGACATCTTGCAAGACAATGTTGTGCAAACAAGAGCACAAACAAATAAATTTAAAACAAAAGAAAATGTAGAGCAAGAAAAAAACCAGATAAGATCAAATGGCATAGAAGCGACTAAGAAGAAGAAAATTGTAAATCAAGTGAAGAATCATCCACAAATGACATATAATGTGATATGATCTAACAAAATTGAGAATCATTATGCCATTCATGGAAGTTGTCAAAATTTTGCAGCAGAGGGAAAATATTCTTGAAAAATTAGATGAGCCAAGTCATAGAATTGAAGTTTTTGCATCAAATCCAAAGAAACCTCAAAATATATCAATAGTGAGATCAAAAGGTAAAGTCCCACCTTTTTATATTACAATAGAAAATCATGATGTGGTAATCCATAGTTGCTTGATTGATACTGAAGCGACAAACAATATCATGCCACTATCAGTAACGGAAGAACTTGGGATGAGTTGTACCAAATATTATGAAATAGGGGAGAGTTTCTATGACATTGACTCAAGAAAGGCCCCAACATATGGATAAATCAAATGTTTTTATGCTTGGATAACTCTTGCCCCACATATTACAATTTTGTTCACAATTACAGTGGTTGATCTTCCTCTAGCTTATGGAGTAGTTCATGGGAGAGATTGGTCTTGATTGATAGGAGGGTATATCATGAATGATGGGAGTTGCATGATGTTTCTGAATAGGGATGGAACAATGATTAGAGTTCCTTGGGAACCAACAAAACCATTTTCT
>JASDQU010710439.1:0-16366 GCA_032191745.1 Picea mariana
TCTGCTGCAACACTATGTTGTAACTGTACTTTCTCCTTCGAATTTTGTGTTGTTACTCCAGTTGTTGTTACTCACTATTACTCTGCTGCAACTCGCTCTAAATCTGCTACAACACTTTTTGTAACTCTGCTGCAACTCACTATAACTATGTTGTAACTCTGCTGCAACACTATGCTGTAACTGTACTTTCTCCTTTGAATTTTGTGATGTTACTCCACTTGTTGTTACTCACTATTACTCTGCTGCAACTCGCTATAACTCTGCTGCAACGCTTTTTGTAACTCTGCTGCAACTCACTATAACTATGTTGTAACTCTGCTACAACACTATGTTGTAGCTGTACTTTCTCCTTCGAATTTTGTGATGTTACTCCAAGGAGGCTACAATAAACAAGCTCGAGAAATGGTCTTAAGATATCATCCATAAATCTTATAAGTGTTGTCATAGTATTGTGTAATATAAATTGCATAATGACTCACTCATGCAATCCATGTGTTTTTTTGAAAGTAATATTCCGAATTATTCTTTGTGTATATTGTCATATTGGTATCCTTACTTCTAATCCAACTTCATGATAACACATTCTTACAATATTTGGTTGATTAGTGCCTTAATTATTTGTAGGGGATATATATATTACAATATTACAATATTACAATGTAATAGTAATTCCATATTACAATGTAATATGGCATTACCATATTACATTGTAATATGGCATACAATGTGGTATACTATATTTCATGTAATTTTCTTTTTTTAAACCTAAATGCATCATCTCAATATCGACGAAACTTCATCGCAAGTTGCCACGAATATTCGTCGCATATATAACATATGCATCGTAAATTTGGTTTTGAGATATTGCACTTGTCAATATTACCATGAATTTTCATCACAAGTTGCGATGGACTTTCGTCGCACGTTTAGCAGCTGTGTCGTAAGTTATTGGCTTGGCATAACTTTTCGTCCCAATTGCGACGAAGTTTCATTCTAATTGCCACATTTCTTCGTTGTTATTGCGACGATAATTCGTTGTAATTGCGATGATGCATAGGGTTAACCGATATTGAAGGTGGTGACACGTGGAGAGATAATTTCATTGATGTTTCCACACACACTTGGATCGTGGATATAGTGACGAAATTATTCCGATAAAAAAAAATCTTGGCTTTCATGGAAATTGAAACGAATAAGTGTGGCAATATCAACGAAAAACTGTCGCAAATTTGCTCATATGTACTAGTGTGAGGCTCTTGTTTTGGGTTTGAGAGATGCCAAAAACATGGAGATTGAGGATATAGCAGTATTCAAGGATGATGATTTAATTGTATAGCAGGTCAGAAATATGTATCAGGCTAAACACCCGAGGTTAAGGGCCTACAGAAACAAAGTCTGGGATCTTGTTGACAGTTTCTTCCTGGATTTTAATATCTCATTTATTCCAAGAGAGGAAAACTCTATGGAAGATTCATTGGTTGTCTCGACAAGTAATTTCAGGGTCCCTTTTCCCCCAAATCTCAAGTATGAGGTTGAAGTAAAATATAGACCTTCTATTCCTAACAATGTCAAGCATTGGAAGGTCTTTGAGGATGATCTTGAGATTAAAAAGTTTCTTGAGACTGTGGATGAGTTCTTTTATTTTCATATTTTCAATCGATAAACTTAGGAGTAAGGTTGATAGAGACAGAAGAAAAGGCAGAGCTGGAGCTTCAACCTCTAGTTCCTCTGCTTCTCATCCTTAAGTGGATAAGTTAACACAGTTGATAAAATCACTTTCTGCAGAAATGCATAAATTGAAGTGTGAGGGGAAGCAAGATTATAGGAACGACCAAAACATTCACAATAGGGGAAATTTCAGAAGACCAAATAATGCCCCATAGATCATCCAGACAGATCAAAGGAATAGGGAAAGGGATGATCAAAAAATCCAAACCCCTCTCCAAAATAACGTGGTTATTGATGTAGAATGCGAGGAAGAAGAAACTGATCATGAAATCCATTGTATTAGCAACACCTCTACGTCCCCTCATTTGAATCAGTCTTTATTTGAAGAGTCCCTTATGGATAGCCAACTAAATGAGACGAGAAAAGGATAAAAGACTAGTGACATCCCAAATAGATATAACCTCAGGCCCAAGAAGAAAGAAGGAAAACCTAACAGTCTTGAGAAGCCTACTAGAACAACATGGAAGCCTGCTAAAGAGGTGGAACCTAGAGACAAAGAAAAATGGGCTCATAACCCTAAGACAGTGGTTAAAGGCCCTATCTTAGAAGTAAAGGAGATTCTGAAGCCTCCTTCTTCTTTTAGCTTCGAGAATGAGATCCAAAAGATTAAAATTCATGTACCTTTCTTGGAGCTAGTTAATCATGAGGGTTTCAAAAGGTACCTCTCCAAAGTGCTACAACCTGAGCCTTCATCTCATTCCATAGATTCATTCAATATCCAGGATGAAAATATTGTTGTCATACTGGGACCTTTGGTGAAGGATAGAGATGACTCCTCCCCTCCTTTCTATACCTCACTGAACATCCACAATAATGTGTTTCATAACTACTTGATGGATTCAGGGGCATTTCACAATCTTATGCCTAATAATGTCATGGAGGAGCTCGAGTTGGAGGTCATAAAGACTTATCATAAGCTGTACTCATTTGATTCCAGGAAGGTGAAGTGCATCAGGTTTATTAAAGAATTGGTTCTTTCCTTGTTCGAGCTTCCAATGAAATGCGTGGTCATGGATATTGTGGTGGCTAATGTTCCCCCTAAATTTGGGATGCTCCTATATAGATCGTGGATAAAACAATTGGGGGAAACCTTACAGATGGATCTCTCATATGCCACTATTCCTGTGTTTGGAGGCGAACAAAGAAGGCTTTAAAGGGAAGCAAAACTTGCTTATATCATCAGTTATGAAGCAAATCTGACCAACAACCCCATTTTTGCAGTACACACTGATTTGGGAACCAACATGTTACAACTCGCTGATGGCCCTCAAGCACCTCTTGAAATAGAAAAGTGTCCCATTACCTCTCATGAAGACCCTCCTTCCAATGTCTATGTTTGGACGATGTTTTTTGATTGAGCCTCTTCCAGGGAAAGTGATGGGGTTGGGGTAATTTTCATTTCCCCTAGCCAAGAGGGCATATCTCTGTCTTTTAAGCTTGAATTTGAAACAACAAACAATGTGGAAAAATATGAGGCTCTTGTTTTGGGTTTGAGAGATGCCAAAAACATGGAGATTGAGGAGCTTGCAGTATTCGAGGATGTTGAGTTAATTGTACGACAGGTCATAAATCTATATCAGGCTAAACACCCGAGGTTAAGGGCCTACAGAAACGAAGTCTGGGATCTTGTTGACAATTTCTTCCTGGATTTTAATATCTCATTTATTCCAAGAGAGGAAAAATATATGGAAGATTCATTGGTTGTCTCAACAAGTAATTTCAGGGTCCATTTTCCACCAAAGCTCAAGTATGAGGTTGAAGTAAAATACAAACCTTGTATTATTGACAATGCCAAGCATTGGAAGGTCTTTGAGGATGATCTTGAGATTAAAAAGTTTCTTGAGACTATGGATGAATTCTTTTATTTGCATATAGATCAGGATCAAGACACTGAAGAAATCCCTCATGCTAATGCTTTCATGAATAAAATTGTTGACCATCATATTGTTCAGTTGCCTAGTAACCATATTCCAAAGGGACTTGTCCCTTTGGAGAGATTGTTTGATAGAAGTTATGTTGATGTGAAGGTTAAAAGTTCAAATGAAGAAGCTGATGTGACTGAATGCAATCTAAGAACAGAGGAGGACCCCAAGTATGTCAACTTCCCTAATAGTCTATCAAAGGAGCAAAGGGTCGAGTATGTCAAGATTTTGAGGGATTTTTATGATGTTTTTTCTTGGAAATATGAAGACTTAAGGAGATATGACACCAATATCATTGAGAATAAGATCCCTTTGAAAGAAGAGTCCATACCTTTCAGGTAGAAACTCAGATAGATAAACCCCATGATGCTACCTATCATGGAAAAGGAAGTAAAGAAGATATTGGATGCCTAGATCATCATCCCCTTGAGATTTTCAGAATGGGTGGCTAATTTGGTACCTGTGAGGAAGAAGAATGGAGAAATCAAGTTATGTGTTGATTTCAAAAATTTAAACAGGATCTCCAAAAAGGATAACTACCCCTTGCCAAAGATGGAGCACATTTTGCAGAGAGTGACTAGTTCATCCAAGATTTCTATGATTAATGGATTCTCCGACTATCATATTTCTGTCCTTCCCGAAGATAGAGAGAAGACAACTTTCACTACTCCTTGGGGAACATTCATGTATGCTAAAATTCCCTTTGGATTGATGAATGCAGGAGAAACCTTCCAACGAGCCATGGACATTGCCTTCATTGGTGAAAAATAAAAATTTGTAGTCATCTATTTGGATGACATTATAGTATCCTTGAGGTCTGATAAAGAGCATTGTCATCATTTGAAGAAGGTCTCCCTGAAGTGCAAGAGGTTTGGTCTATCCCTCAATCCTAAGAAATCCTTGTTTTCTATGAGAGAGGGTAAATTATTGTGGCATGTTGTGTCAGTAAAAGGGGTAAGAATTGATCCAAGCAGAGTAGGGGCCATCCATGAATTATCTTTTCCCAGATATAAGAAAGAGGTTTAGTATTTCCTAGCTAAATTCAACTTTCTGAGAAGGTTCATTTCTAATTTTGCTGAGTTGGTTAAGAACAATACAACCATGCTCAAAAGGGGGAATGAAGTGAAGTGGACTGCTGAGTCCAAAAATTATTTCGACCAAATCAAGAGGGATTTGACTGAAGCACCTGTGCTCATCAGCCGTGACTATTCTAAAGAATTTATGATTTTTTATTTTGCCTCATTTGATACATTGGCTACAGTTCTGTTACAGAAAAATATAGGGGGGTTGTAGCAGCCTATTTTCTTTTTTAGCAAAGCA
Organism: Picea mariana; assembly: GCA_032191745.1. Lineage (NCBI taxonomy): Eukaryota > Viridiplantae > Streptophyta > Pinopsida > Pinales > Pinaceae > Picea > Picea mariana. Next base: position 4,971 of record JASDQU010710439.1, read on the forward strand.
TTGAGGGAAGCCGAGATGAGATACAATATCATGGAGAAGCAGGAATATTCTTTGGTCAAATACCTCAAATATTTTAGGATCTATGCTCTGCATTCAAAGGTTATATATTATGTCCCCTAAGTTGCAGTAAAAGAGATATTGATCTAGCCTGATATAGATGAGAGGAGAAGCAAATGGATTACCAAAATTCTGGAGTTCAACCCTGAAATAAAACCCACCGAATTGGTGAAAGGTCAAGGTTTAGCAAGGCTCCTAGTTGAATCAAATTGCAAGGTGTTGGGGGTTAATTTCATAAACACACACTCACAGAATCAACAAACTGAAATTGCTGATAGATACTCTCATGTCATCCTCAACTGGTTACCTTAGGAAGTTGAGCTCATTACTGAGAGTTTACTCCCCTGAATGGTTACTCTTCCAGTCCCTATGGAGAGTTTGATTGATGCTTCTTGCATCACAAAGTTTCATCATTGATTCTATGCTGCTTGATTCTTCCATGTGTCTCATGCTCTTGTTCAAAGGATGTCTATCAACCTGTTTCGTCCATTCCTCAAAAATATTGACTTTGCATGTCGGCCATACCCTCAGTGTGTCTCATAACTACATGAAGTTGTAGTCCTATTGTGCACCTTAGTCCTACTTTCATCATTTCTAGGTAACCTTGAACCCAACAATCGACATTTCATCATTGGTCATTGATTGGGGGGTTTCCCTTATGTTCGACGAAAATAAATCTATTCACACACTGGGATTCATGTTGTGTCTTGGATTCCATTAGCCTTATTGGTGGTTTCCTCTCCTTTCTCATCAGTTTTCCTTATTGGCTGCTATTCAGAGGGTCTTTTTCATGTCCCCCTTACATCTGGCACATGCAAAAGATGCATAGAGTCATTGGGTTCATGAACATGTTCTTCGTTTGATTTCCTTCAAATCATCAAGCTCCTGCTTTGTACCTCATGTTGAATGATGAGAGATTGCTCAATCCTATCCTTTCAATGGATCTCCTTCCATCGAATTTTTCCCATCTATTCTGGAAATGAGACCTAGAGTCCTATGGGTACCTAGAGGCTTGTAGTCATTAGTGGCAGGTTCTCCCGCCATCGACAGTTGGGAATACATCAATGTCCCCTAATCGATGGATTGTTCAAGTGTTCGACCCTGACACCTTTATTCACACTTGTAAGAATTTACCTGATGCCTTTATACCTACTTTCATTATAGATAGGTTGTCTCACGTTTGTTAACGATATACCTTAATGAACAGTAATCAAACAAAGCCTCATTGTGTTTGACCTCAACTCCTTTATTCACATGATGTAGAATTGCACCTTTGGTGGATCATGTAGAAGATTTGAAGACATCAGTTCATAGTCACAAATTTCTTGAGTTGTTTCTATCATTCTTAGACCAGTACCTATGTGACTTCAGTGACCATGGGAGATCAGATTGTACTCCATTGTACATAGATATCTTCAGATTGATTTTGAGACTGGTTTTACTGGGATGTGTTTGTGACTATGAAAAATACCTTTGTATTGCCTACTCATGGCCATGAACAACTGTTTGGTATATTTTCACATGGATCTGTAGTGTAATTCAAATTGGTAGGCATGTGTGCAAAGTTATCACATATTGTAATATTCTCATGAGAAACTAGTTCTTCCAGCTGGATCTCCATTACTCCACTTCTAGGTATTAAAATGTATTTCGACCATTGTAGATACTTCTCTGACCTCACACATTAGGGGGAATCTGTTATAGAAAGATTTTCCTCACCCTATGCAAATTTTCTCAGAAGGACTTTTTCCATTTCCCTATGCATACTTGAAGTTCCTTTTTGAAAATCCAAGAGCTAAAAAAAATATTTTTCCACATATACACGCCCTAACTATTATACATCATGTGTATACATAGGTTGCACCACTACAACTCATGTACATCGGGTTTTGTGCCCAAAATTAAAAAATAATGTCGAGTTTCTATGTCACATCACATGATCCATGATCCTTGACCTTCCATATACTGGAAACATTCCAACTCGACCCTTCAATTCCACTTGAAGGCTATAAATGGGTCATATCCAAGCTGTGGAAGAGAGGAGAAGAAATCAACTTTGAGAGAAAAGTTACTTTGGAGAGATTGTTCACTTCATATTGAGTCTGCATCCCTTTGTCCTTTTAAGTATGAACACATTGTTCAACCCCCAAGTTCTTCCCTACTTGATTGAGAACCTCATTATCTCTCTTATAGGAGATTTCCTTTGGTGGAGTATTGAAGTGGTGGAGGCCCAACTGGAAGGGACTTAGTTTCTTGGTTCCGAACTGTGCCGACACAAAATTTTGTAATTCATTCACTTATGCTGATTACATTCTAATATGAATAATCTTTTCTCATTCAATTAATATCTTGTAAATATTTGAATTTTTATTCCATGGTCATATCTGTTATTGTCAGTGTTTCATAGAAACCTGCAAAGGAGACCTAGCTAAATCATACAGAAACAAAGCTTATCAAGAAAAGGAAGAGAGACACAACATGAAGAATGAGAATCAATGTATCTTATGCTCTAATCAATGAGTGAGTGATACTCACTCATATAGGAAATGACATCCTATAATTAAGAAAAGAGAAGAAGTAGTTAGCTACATTGATCTTTTCTTAGGAATTCATGCATAAGAGTGATGGTTTAAAATTAGAAAGTCTAAAATAGAAGTATTCAGTTAACTCCCACATAACTAGTGTGTTGAAAATAGAAATTTCTCCAACACCACCCCTGAAGATCACTATGAAGTAAATAATGAGTCCCGACTACTAGTCCATATTAGGCACTCATGTACAATGCAATTAATGAGCATTGAATAAAACTGAGGAAAGAGGGAAAACCACATGGGAACAAAACCCCTCCTCAAAAGATAATGTATCAAAAGAAGAAAATGGAAGTTTCTATGCAACTGTGTTCTTCATTGCAAGATGATCCCGCAAAGTCTCAAACTTCTGATGAATAAAAGTCTTCGTGAAGATGTAGAAATATTTATGGATCTGATGAATTCCTTTGGCAACCTGTATATCCTTGTACCTCTTGATCCTTTGGACCCATCTACACTTGAAAATTATCCTTTCTGGTGGAAGTGGAAATACATGCAAATTTTGATTCTTTATAAGTGAGTCATACTCCTTTTGCATGGCTGCTTGCCATAATGGATTTCCCATATCCTCACTGTAGAGTTGCAGATTACAATATTGAACCATATAGCAATGCATGGGCATCGCAGGTTTTGAAGCTAAAAGTACATGAGAAGGCTCCTCGTGTTGATATGAGGTCCTCCTCGAATACAATGGATTCCATACAAGGTTTCCTTATTCCTGAAGTGTGGTTTGTGCCTTCTTGGGCATCTGTTGAAGCTTAGATGTTGGCTTCTTATCTGGCTGTACTACCTGCTTATTTCCATGTACAAAATCTGAGTGTATGAAATCATCTCTAATTTCTGAAACTTATGAAAGCACAAGAGTTTATGCATGTTGCAATGGAGGTGCATGAAAAGTACTCTCCTTATGTGTAAGTAGAAAAGAGGAGTCATCATCATAAAACATAGTGAATTTATACAATCTTGACTTGTGATCCACCTCACCAATTGCAATGATGGAATTCTCATGCATTTCAATTACTAAAACTGAATTGGATGTAAATTCAACCTTTTTAACTTTCTAAGTGATCTGATAAACTAAGAGAAGATTCATAAAAATATTTGGAACATGTAAAACATTCTCAAAACTGTCATTATTGAGTTCCACTATCCCTTCTCCTACTACTGCTACTGGAGTATCATCCCCCATGATAATAGGGGGTCTTGAGCATGGACTCAAAGAAGTAAAAACTTCCTCTTTAGATAGAATATGATGGGATGCACCAAAATCTATAATCCACGAATCATATGAGGAATTAATTGCAACCAGGGCATGATGATTACCTTTCTTAGGAGCATGATCTTCTTCCTTCTACTTCTTGACTCCCTCTGGATTGAAGTTTCCAATGTTTTTCTGTTGAAGTACCTGTGCCATAAGATCTATTTATTTCTTCATTCATGTGGATTCTTCATGATTCGGTTTATTGTAGTAAGTGCACTACTTTCCCTTCCTCTTCTTCTTAGAATCTAAAGAGACTTTGGAACTTGAAGAATCGTTAAAGGGTATGGAAAATCCCTCCTTCTCGTTCTGTTTCTCCTTCCCATTCTGTTTGGATGTTCCTTTTCCATCATGCATGGTGAGTGCATGTGCTTTAGGATCCTTGATGAGGCCCATATGTATGAGTTTTGTTTTCTCTTGTGTGAGAGACTCATTGAGCTAATCCATCGTAGGCATTTTCCAATTTGTTCCAAAAAGACATCTGCCATAATGGAAATTGGAGACATATACAACGTATTATGGTCATAGCTTGTCCAAGATTGTTAGAATAAGTTATTTATCTTGTGTATACTTTTCAATACCACATTCACCCAAGCTCAAAATCAAATATTTAAATTTAGTAAAGAAATCATGTATATTATCAAAACTTTTAGGGTCTAAGGTATTCAAATCTACCTCAAGCATATGACCTTGCATATCATCCTTCTTTCCAAAGCATCCTTCGAAGGTGGTCCAGATATCGTTTGGAGTCTTTCATTCGAAAAAATGAAAACATAACTCAGTGGATATTAACTCAAGAATTAATCCTATGGCCTCATCCTTACGGTTCGTCCATTTGGTCTTCTCAAGCACTGGTGTAGGTTTTGTTTTTGTGGCCATTGTCAAATTATACAATACTTTTCTTTTTAGTTGGAATGTGGCATTCAAATTCCATTCAAAATAGTTGTACAGTGTGAGTATTATCACCAAACTTGATTGAAGAAGTTGCATTGCCTCCATCCCTGCTATTGACTCTGAAAAGATCCTGAAAACCTAGATCGTTGATTCTGATATACGAGGGACAGTTCTATGACAACTATAGATATGATAAAACAATTATATCTCCTAACATATGATGTGGGTTTTGGATATTTTTGGTGATCATAAGCATCGCTATGTTATACACCTCTGGTCCAAATTTCAACCCGACCCAGATCATGAATTTCGAGATATGGCAATTTTACTATAGAAACCCAATTTTCTTGAGGGATGTTGAATCGTCACACCCTAGAGAAGGATAAAGTGTGAAAATGATGAATCGTCACACCCTAGTGAAGGAAACAGTGCAAATATTGTGAAAAAATGAATCGTCGTACCCTGGATGATGAACACAAGGCGACGACGTCGCACCTTGGCTTTGTATAGGCTTCAATGATGGCTTAAGTTTGAGTGCGATCGTCACACCCTTCGATAGGGATAGGCTGCGATGATTCCAATCGTGACACCTTTCAATAAGGATATGCCATGACGATTGCAAAAACTAGGTTTACTCAAATCCTCCTTCATTCTTCTCTGGCCTGTCTGGGTTGCTCCAAGCAGCTCGACTCTGATACCATGTCAGTGAAACCTACACATGATACCTAGCTGAAGCATACAAAAACAAATCTTATCAAGAAAAGGAAGAGAGATAAAGCACGAAGAATGAGAATTAATGTATATTATCATCTAATCAATGAGTGAGTGATATTCACTCATATAGGAAATGACATCCTATAATTAAGAAAAGCGAAGAAGCAATTAGTTGCAGTGAGATTTTCTTAGGAATGTGTTAGCACTGAGAGTCGCCCTCATATTGAAGGAGGATAAGCCCCAGTACTCATCAAAGTGTTTGGTGGATGTTGGTTTTATGAGTGGATTTCAAATGGACAAAACTCAGTACAAGAAATATTTTAACACAAAAACTGGACAAGCAATGCACAAGGGAGTGAGGGCCTCATTAACTTCAGTCAGTGATTTGAGTTTAAGTGTGAGAAGAAGGAAGACTTGATGAGAGAGGTGAACAATATTTCTATGGGCATCCGAATTTCAAGAAGCTTGGTGAAGAAATACTCAGGCTCAAGAGCAATCTTGAACTCAAGTTTCAAACACTGAAATATGTCACAACAACATAATAATCAAACCTACATTATCATGCAACTACAACAATTCGACTGGATCCTCCATGCCCGAGACTTTCAACGTAAGGGGGAATAAGATAACAAGGAAGTTGACTAAAACTGGTCACAATAATACTGTAATCAAACCTACATTACAATAGAACGACAACCCTCGAATGGATCCTCCATGTCCGAGTGTTTTAGCATAGTTTTTACAAAGAGATGAGAGAAGCTGACTTTTATTAATGAGAAAGTCTCAAGTTTGATACATAACTAGAGAACAACTCAAGCATCAAAATATTACAAAATAGGGAGCTCTGCTCAACTAATTGATGAACTTAACAAAATCTTGAACTGATCTATTTATACTCAGATCAGTCCATAACTACCAGGAGTGTGATATGGCCACTCCATTCAAAGCCTTTCATCTACACCTTCTTCTGTGAGACTGTGCATGCATCATTCTATTAGAATCGAGCTCAGATCATCTTGGGCCTGTAGGAAAACCGTCCATAGGGGTACCTCAGGATGATAGTTCATTCTCTACGGCCAGATCCTCCACACCTTCTATTTATGTAGTGAGTCGAAGTTTCAACCACCACTCCTTTTTCATTAGCTTCTTTTTCTCTGGATCACAATGAGGCTTAATGTCTAGGGGGAGGGGGCACACGATTCTCTTGGATTGGACATCTTATAAGCACGTAATTGTGGGGCTGTTGAAAGCGGTTTGAACTCACATTTCTTTTGAGCCTACAATTCACCACCTTCTGCCTTAGCTTTTTCGCTATTCCATGGTTTCAACTGTGGGACCACTCAAGAATTTTATCACGTCCCCACAATCAAACATGGTCGTCAATCTGGACGCGATCTGCGATTTGGGTGTTGCTTCCAAATTTAGCGCCATCGCTAAAATTTATCTACCTGCCAACTTTAGGATCATTTTAACCACACTGGGATATGGCGCTAAATTTGGCACTAAACAAGAACACTTCCTAGAGGATGATCTAATGTGTTGTCCTTACATCACTTTGCTGATGTTTCATAAAATGAGAGGTGACATGTGTCACTTGGAAACAAGTGGATGATATGCCCAAAGGTGTCTGGACTAAGTGCCATGTGTCATCACCAGATGGATTCCAGGTGTCATGATTGATGAGAGTGCCACATATATGAACTGATGATTGCCACACACTTTGGCACTTCAGAGCGTGGGGGCGGTATGCATGTAGAGTTGGGGCTCTGAAGTGAACGACGACTGTTGATCTGGGGAGGACATGTGGTAGGGATCTGTTCACTCTGGGAGAAAACATTCTGGATGAAAATGAGGGTGAGGAGGCTGAAACTCCTGAATCCTAGAGTCTCGAAGAAAACTACCAACGCTAGATTAGGATGGACACATGACAACAATCTGTGGACTTCGGGAGAAAATTCTCCGAGTGAAAGCGAGAGGGGAGGATATAAAACTCGAAAACTATGGATACTCGAAGTGAAATCCTGATCTCCCAAGAGCCGTTGATCTGAAATGGTCCTGGGATCTCCATTGTCGAAAATTGAACCCGACTGCTGCTTGTGTTTCAAGCCCAAAATGGACCATGCTGAATGATGTTGTGCTTTGTTCTTATGACTAATATCTGTGCAGACCACAGACTTGGTCGTCTTGTGACCTTTTGACAGCTATATGTGATAACATTTGCTTCCATAGTGGATGGCATGCCCTTTGCAAGCTGCCAAGAACATGAAGTTCCAGTTCCTTAGCCTTTGGTTTGTAGAATCAAGCTCAAAAACATCTTGCTGAGGAACACATGTTGATATGTACACTATCTACTTGAAAATAAAGCAAACACACATGCTCCAAAAGGAGGTTATTTATGTACAAACCTACGCTAACTGATTTTTACAATGTGTTAGGTGAAAGCAAACTTCCACCAGATCCACCCAGACTGTTTGGTAATATAATTCTTCTTTTCACTGCAAATGATCCACAAAAGGTAAGGGAAGTATGACAACAGAATGAAAACATGTTTTGGAACACTGACCATACCCCCAAATGATGATAAGATGAATATTTTGCAGGCTCCAATGCTTTTGGAAAACTCAACTCCATATATAACTCCACAAGGTTATAAAATTTGTAATAAGGCACACTAAACTGGTAATAAATTACCTCCTTTACTTCATTATTGCTCACCTATTGTTTAGTGTTCTTAGAGTGTATAGGTAGATAAAATATTGACGCAGGTTGGCTAATCCCAGGTGATGTTTGCTCATTTACAAGTGTTGGACAAGAGATAAGATGCACATTTATCTCATCCTTTTCTCTTTCTTGGCCCTCCTAAGGATCAAATTCATAATCATCATATACAGGAACCATGCTACGAGGTTCTAAATAAGCCATGAAAAAACTCTGCTCTTCATCATATTCACTAGGATATTCATAAAAAATTGGTTGTTTTTGGTCAACATTTGAAACAACTTCTTCATCATAAACAGGGCTGCCAAAAACATCCATTTCAAGAACAAAAATATCCTCTACATTTTCTCCATAAGAGAAGCAAAAAAAACCTTCCTTCAATTCTGAAAAGCTAGGAAAAGACATAGAGAAATATTCCCTAGCTTTTGTCACTAGCTTATCATCTATCTTAGCTTCATAGTCAAGAGAACTATCTACTGCAAAATACACTTGCTCTTCATCATCAGAATATTCAAAAGAGACATGTTGATTTTCATGAACATTTAAAACAATAGATACATCTGATATGATGCCAGATGTTTCTATGTTATTGTTAACATAATAAATATTATTCAACACCTCTTTATCTTCATGACAAATGTTTTCTTCCACAATAAATGCTTCAACACAAATCTATTTTTCATGACTAGAATAATCTTTATGAAGCAAAGAAAACTCATCACAACAATTTTCATAAAGATACTTAGCTGAAAAATAATCTTTACAAAATGAATTGAAAGTTGCATGAAAACTTGTCAAAGAGATGATGCTTCAATGGGAAGAGATCGACACCAATCACGCACAATCCCCTCTAATGAATACCTAAAAAGATTAATCTGAACATATTCATGCACGATATGAAGTTGATGAATAAAATCATGAAAATCTAGAAAATGTTCAGCTGGTACCTCCCACTCTTCTCCTCGAAATTTAGGAAGGCTACTTTCCTATTTATCTCTACTAGGATCTGAATTAGGGAAACCAACTATCCTTGAAAAATCACAGAAAGAATACCTCTAAGATAAAATCTTTTCCATTTAAAACCAATGGATTCACCATGTTGAAAGATGAGCAGTCAGAATAATGTGTCCATCTTTAGTTCACCATCTAAAACTGGATCTCTGCAATGTTGTTCTTCCCTGGGATCTTTTCAATCTGGAACAACAGCTAAAAGCCTTCTTGAGAAATCTTTCCTTTCTTGATAATATTCTCTGGGTCAGCTTCAAGTGTTTTCCAGAGGAATATGTGGAGTAGACCTCGTGTGTCTACCTTTGGGAGAAACAACTGAAACAATGGATTTGCCAGGTGTAAGTTGCAATCTTCAAGTTACTGATTTCTGATGCACCTTCAGAATCATAATTTCTTTGTCGTTCAATCCTAGGGAAATGTCTTCAATTCATTCCTCGACAGCGATGCCATTAATGTTAGCACTGAGAGTCACCCTCATATTGCAGGAGGATAAGACCAGTATGCATTAGAGTGTTTGGTGGATGTTGGTTTTATGAGTGGAAGTCAAATGGAAAAAACTCAGTACCAGAAAGATTTTAACACAGAAACTAGACAAGCAATGCATAGGGAAGTGAGGGCCTCATTAAATTCAGTCAGTAATTTGAGTTTAAGTGAGAGAAGAAGGAAGACTTAGTGAGAGAGGTGAACAATATTTCTATGGGCATTCATCTTTCAAGCAACTTGGTGAAGAAAATCTCAGGCTCAAAAGCACTCTTGAACTAAAGTTTTAGACATTGAAATATGTCACAGCAACATAATAATCAAACCTACATTATCATGCAACTACAACAACTCAGTTTGATCTTCCATGCCCGATCCTTTAAATGTAAGGGGGAATAGGATAACAAGGAAGCTGACTAAAACTGGTCACAACAATACTGTAATCAAACCTACATTACAATAGAACTACAACCCTCGACTAGATCCTCCATGCCCAATTGTCTTAGCACAGTTTTTACAAAGAGATGAGAGAAGCTGACTGACTTCTATTAATGAGAAAGTCTCAAGTTTGATACATAACCAGAGAACAACTCAGGCATCAAAATATTACAAAATAGGGAGCTCTTCTCAACTAGTTGATGACCTTAACAAAATCTTGAACTGATCTATTTTTACTCAAATCAGTCCACAACTACCAAGATTGTGATCTGGCCACTCCATTCAAAGCCTTTTGTATTTGCCTTCTTCTTTTAGACTGTGCATGCATCCTTTTGTCAGACACGAGCTCAGATAAGCATGGGCCTGCAGGAAAACTGTCCATAGGGGTACCTCGAGTTGACAATTCTGTCTCTACTGCTAGATCCTCCACACCTTCTATTTATAGAGTGAGTCGAGGTTTCAACCACCACTCCTTTTTCATTAACTTCTTTTTCTCGGGATCACGATGAGGCTTAATGTATAGGGTGTGGCCATGTGCTTCTCTTGGATTAGATGTATTGTAAGCATGTAATTGTGAGGCCATCGAAAGCGGTTTGAACGCACACCACTTTTGAGCCAGTAATTCACCACCTTCTGCCACACATCTTTTTCGCTATACCATGGTTTCAATTATGGGACCACTCAATAATTTTATCATTCGAGCATGTTGCATCCCCACAATGAAACGTGGCTATTGATCTGGTCACGATCTGCGATCTGGGAGCTCCTGCTAAATTTAGTGCCACCGCTAAAGTTTATCCGCCTGCCAACTTTAGGATCATTTTAACCACACTGGGAGATGGCACTAATTTTGGCACTGAACAAGAACACTTCCTGAAGGATGATCTGATGTGGTGGGCTTACGTCACTATGTTGATGTGTCATAAAAAGAGAGGTGACACGTGTGTTGGATCATGTTGCCATTGATGCCAATGGTTTGATTGATTGATGTCATTTATTTATGTCAAGTGATTGATTGATGTCAAAGGATTGATTGATTGGTGATTGATGTAATATAATATGTATTGTGCTTGATGAGAATGCATAGATGAAGATGGATCAATGAGTTGTCATTGATACATGATGAAGATGGATCAATGTGGTTCCATTGGTATATGATGCATTGTTGGAAAAATGTATAGATGAATCATTATTGTCTTATCATGATTGATAAGGTGTACAAATGGATGAACTCCAAAGTG
>JASDQU010710439.1:16466-44253 GCA_032191745.1 Picea mariana
GATGAGTTTTTGTGCAAGAGGGAAGTTTTGGGAAAAAGAGCCCCACACTCATTCACCCCCACTCTAAGTGTGGTAGGTGTGTCCAACAATGTGTCACTTGGAAACAAGCAGATGATATGCCCAAATGTGTCTGGATTGAGTGCCACATGTCATCGCCAGATGGATTCCATGTGTCATGTTTGATGAGAGTGCCACATATCTAAACTAATGAATGCCACACACTTTGTAACTTTAGAGCTCAGGGTAGGTATGCATGTAGATTTGGGGCTCCAAAGTGAATGACAATTGTCGATATGGGGAGGACACGCAACATGGATATGTTCACTTAGGGAGAAAACATTCTGGATGAAAACAGGTGCAACGAGGTTGAAACGCCTAAATCTCGGAGTCCCAAAGAAACTACCACCATTAGATTAGGATGGACATGTGACAACGATTTGTCGACTTCGAGAGAAAATTCCCCTAGTGAAAGTGAGAGGGGAGGAGATGAAAATCCCGAAGTCCAGATTCCCAAAGTGAAATCCTGATTGCCTGAGAGTCGTTAATTTGAAATTCTCCCGGGATCTCTACCATCACAAATTGAACCCGACCGCTGCTTGTGTTTCAATCCCAGAATGGACTGTTGATTCGTAGTTTTGACACATCTATTACCCTATATTATCCTCTATCTGAGTCAATTTTACCTCTCACATGTGTGAATATTTGACTGTTTCCTCCAAAAATCCACTTGATGACCTTTTCCATGTGCATAGAGAGGTAGATTATGATTAAGGTGTGATTTGTTTAGTTTTCTTGATTAAACTCAATTAAATGATTGATTATGTATGTTCCTAATCACTTTGACTTACGCAGCTTCATCTGGTACTTCACTAATTCGGTACTTCAACTATAGCATGATTTTGTACTCCGCTGGATCCAATACCTTGTATGATCCGGTACCAATGCTCCACCTATTCTGGTACTCCACAACGCTTCTTATGGTACTACCCGCTCAACGTTTATTCCAGTACCATCACAACTCAACATTGCATTCGGTACCAATACAACTCAACATTGCATCTGGTACCGACACACTCAACATTGCATCTGGTACCAGTATTGTGCCTGTTTCGGTACCACTATTGTGCTAGTCTAGTACCCATAGTCGTGACTTTGTTCATCCGGTATTAAACCCCTGCCTACAGGATTTTAGTACCAATTGTGTTAGTCTGGTACTAGATTTTCACCTCGATTTTCGGGTAGATAAAGATGAGTATAAAAATTTGGGGACATGGGTTTTGTCTAGAAAGGTGTTTTCATGTGAACTATTGAGCCAAAAATCCCATATCTCACACATGTGGACCTTCATCTTAGGGGGAACAATTCATCCTAAATCATTGCCAATTTTGCATAAATTCTAGGATCATGCCCAGATTCATGGGAAATGCATTTGCTTGATTAGCTAATGGTTGTACTCAACCTCCATTGATGGAAAATGTTTTTTATTTGATTGTCCATGGATTAGATTGTCTAGAGCGAAATTTGTAATGTAAAAAGTATATAAATTGAGTTATGGCTCTAAGCCAAGGAGAGGAATTATTATGTTGCAGATTGGATTTCTGAGTAGACTCTTTTCGTAAATTTACTTGCTGAAGATTAATGGAAGTTTGAATTCAATGATCCTATGTGTGTTTTAGAATTTAGCATCTGCTGATCCAAAATATTCTAAGTTGGCATCGACAAGGGCCCACTGATCCAGCTTGGTAAGCTCATTGTAAATTATTAGTATAGTTTTTTATCTCCTATACTTGTTGTTTTGATTTCATTTTTGATTTCACTATTAAAATTGATTGTAAAGTGTGGCAGTACAGGAATAGTTTGAGAGTCCATCATTCACATTACATGAGACATCAAATGGATCATCTCATTAAAACCTTTGTTTCCTGTGTAGGAATGAAATAGCTTTTCATAATTATCAAGTTGCATTGATTTATTTTCTGAATGTCATTGGTTTGAAGAAGTGTGCAAAATTAGATAGGGGTTGTTTTCAAGTTATTATTGAATTGAGTTGTTACATGAAATGAGATCAGATATCCATCTCTCACATATATGCGCTTACAATGGAGTCTTTATACTCTGCATGGTAGTTCTTTTAGCTCAGTTAAGTTCCCATAATGTTAATGAGTGATTGTATGGTTGTTCCAGGAGATAGAATCATAGCCCATATATATCTTTCATGAGCCTATAATGAGCAGATCCATCCCATGAACAAGAATTCTAAGTTATACATATATTGATCAATTTTTCTTTCTGGATTTTGAATTGCATGTGTGGAGTGTTATTTGAAAGGTGCGAAACAAAGTATTTTGTTATTGAATGTTTCTTCTTTATGCTATACTCATCAGACATAGGAACCTATGTTTTATCAACACATATACTGCATCAACTCTACTGATTACGAATCTTGCTCGATAATTTATGTTTGGTAATATATTATGCATATAATTGCACCAACATGGACCATGTTGAATGATCTCGCGCTTTGTTCTTACGGTTGATATCTGCGCAGACCACGGACTTGTTCATCCTATGAACTTTTGACATCTATATGTGATAATAGAATGCATGCATAATAGTGATGGTATAAAATTATAAAGTCTAAAATAGAACTAGTCAGTTAACTCCCACTGAACTAGTGTGCCGAAAATAGAAATTTCTCCAACAATTATGAATGTTTATGGAATATGCTATTGAATGTGATAACTTTATATATTATCACCATATGCTTGCGTTTCTTGGTTTTTGAGGACAAGTTGCGTGTGTATTTATTTGAGTCAATTGCTCAGCAGTGGACTTCATCGAACGTCTGGACAAGGTAGGCTCTTTATCTTGTCTTGTTAGCATATTTGTTTATATAACATACCTAGGATTAGAGTTGATTTCTGTAGTCATTTTTGTATGTTGTGGTTTAACCCTTTCCATAGAGATATTTTCCTCATAAAATGAGTGTAGGAATCACATCTCTTCTCATAGATAAGATGCCACCATTCTAGCGAGTCATTCACTCTGTAATTTTACAGTTTCTGTACATTTCTCTCATTAATAAAAAAATGTGCATTACTATATCTCAATGTTTATTGCAATATCTCTGTATATTTCATTGTTATATCTCTGTCTTCATTTCATTCTTAAAATAATCTAGATCAAGAAATCTCTAAGGTGTGTATAATTCATTAGTTGGCTCATACCTTGATGTTAATAGGATGCTTAACAATCTCTCTTGTTGGGTGTTCTTTCTTCTCTCAACTTTGGAATATTCCTTGTAACATCCCCGCTATAATATTCAGTTTAATTAATGTTTAATGTAAATATAATGTGTGGCTATGAAAAATCAATGTATATGTGTCTATGGTAAAGCAATCTATATGTGATAACAAAATGCATGCATAATAGTGATGGTATAAATTATAAAGTCAAAAATAGAACTAGTCAGTTAACTCCCACTTAACTAGTGTGCCAAGAATATAAATTTCTCCAACAATTATGAATGTTTATGAAATATGCTATTGAATGTGCTAACTTTATATATTATCACCATATGCTTGCGTTTCTTTTTTTTTGAGGACAAGTTGAGGGCGTATTGCTTTGAGTCAATTGCTCAGCGGTGGACTTCATCGAACGTCTAGACGAGGTAGGCTCTTTATCTTGTCTTGTTAGCATATTTGATTATATAACATATTGATTTCTACAGTCATTTTTGTCTGTTGTGGTTTACCGCTTTCCATAGAGATATTTTCCTCATAAAATGAGCGTAGGAATCACATCTCTTCTCATAGATAAGATGCCACCATTCTAGCGAGTCAGTCACTTTGTAATTTTACAGTTTCTGTACATTTCTGTCATTAATAAAAAAATGTGCATTACTATATCTCAGTTTTTATTGCAATATCTTTGTATATTTCATTGTTATATCTTTGTCTTCATTTCTTTCTTAAAATAATATGGATCAAGAAAGCTCTAAGGTGTGTATAATTCATTAGTTGGCTCAGACCTTGATGTTAATAGGATGCTTAACAATCTATCTTGTTGGTTATTCTTTCTTCTCTCAACTTTGGAATATTCCTTTTAACATCCCTACTAAAATATTCATTTTAATTAATGTTTAATGTAAATATAATGTGTGGCTATGACCAAGCGATGTATATGTAAATGCATTTCTAAGTTTTATCAAATAAAATGTGATGCCAAATTCTAAGGGGACATGGACAGAGATGGGCGATGAATTAATCCACAAGAGTGGGGAGGGTCTAGGAGAATGTCTAAGAGAGGGGTCCAAGGGGGAATTACCCATGTATATTAATTCCACCCACATTCCTAAATGTTTATTATGACTATGTATTAAAATTCTATTTTTGATTGAGTGTCCCCAAGGCCAATCATTGAATGCATGTAAGAGGGTGGGTGTGAGAAGTCATATTCCATATTTATTAGGATCTTGGGGGATGAGTACAATCATATTGGGGAAGTGTGTGAGTGAAGCAATTAAGACAAAGAGAGGAAATTTGTATGTGGAGTGACAATAGTTTTAGACAATCAAGTTTTTTGCATGAACAACAAGTAGAGAGAGGAAAGAGAGCTTGGAGATGGAGAAATCATGGAGGGAGAATTCTAAATCATGATGTAGCATTATTTGAGTGTTTTGGAGGTGAATATTAAAGACCCATGTTGTCTGGCCTGAAGAGTGAACTCCCATGTGAGTTTCACTATAACAACAAGTGTTTGTTGTTGTTTTTCCTCGTAGTTTTCTAGCAGTGAGTTCTCTTGAGTTCCCAACAGAGAGATTCCTAGAGTTACATGTGCCAAAGAGACCCTAATAAAATAATGGGACACCCGAGGGACTGCCATTAGTGAAGGGGTACATTCCTTGATTAGGGTAGGTCGAGAGGAAGAGAGTTGGTGGAAAATCGAGATAGATCTAGGAGAATACCAGTGGGTTGTGGGTTTTATGAGCTCTGAGTGGATAGTGAGAGACCACCCTCTTTTGTATATTGCTAGGCTTAGATCAGGGGTGAATTTATATTGAGATTTGGTACAAGAAGTCTATGGTTGGGTGGAGTGTCTGTCCCAAGCATCTAGTTGCACAATTTAGTTAAAAGATAAGTGTTTTATATTTTTAGGTGTTGTATTTATGAGTTAAATTGGTGTGCATGAACTCTGTGTATAAGATTGATTTATATGATGTTGCAATGAATTATTAGTTGCATTCATGTGTGAATTTATCATGATGTATATACAATTAATTAATGGTAGCATACAATATTTAAATTTGGTGGTAATTCGTAGCTAATAAGCTACAAGAAATTAGTTAATAGAAAATTTTAATTTTTATGAGTTTTCCACACTTAATGGACCTCGACTAGGCTGAGGAATGTTACAAAATGGTATCAGAGCATATAGTTAAAACACTGGACCCGTATGGGACAAGAACCAGATACATTCAGTTAAATTCACTGTTATAGATTCCAGACCATGCAAATTTGGGGAAAACAATGAAAGATTAGAGAGAAATCCTCAAGTTCATGAGAAAGATTCAAGTTTAAATGACTCATAATTGTATAATAGGTTTAATGGAGTTAATATGGAGAGTCGAAAAGTTAAAATTCGACCTGGAAGGTCGAAAATCATGTTTTAATGGCTGCTGTACAAATTGGGCAGAGTTTAGTGAATCGATGGCCAAGATTGTGTATCATCTTGAGATCAACGACCTAGATTCTTTGTGGTAAATTTAAATTTTTTAATGGTTTCAACCATTTATAATGTTGAGCATATCAACAACTGAGATTCATTTTTGGTACTTGGGAAAATGAGGCAGACCGACAATCTGGATTCATTTTTGGTCGAGGCGGGAGGTTGCAGTAGACCAACAATCAAGATAAATTTAAATAATAGATTGATGACCTAGATCATCTGGGATTTGGTCGAATTTTCTAAGTGTTGTAAATTTTCCATGAGAAATCGCCGATGGATGATGGTTAGATTAGCAAGTTTGGTGAAGAGTTTCGATCAACCAAAAGAAATATCTGACGGACGATGGTCGATGATTGTGCGTCGACCTAGTTTTGTGAATTTTGATAGATCAATGTCCGAGATCATTTTTGAATGGGAGATCAACGGTCCAAATTCATCTAATATTTGGTTGAAAATTTAATTGTTATAGTTGGACAAGATAATTTGTCGATGGCTGATGGTCAGGTTGGCCAAATTGGTGAAGTGTTTTAGTCACCAAAAAAAATTGTTAATGTACGATGGGCAACAGTCGGGTTGATCAGCTTATAGATATGTTGCAAGTGGTTTCTAAGATAATTATCTGATGATCGATAATCGATGATCAAGATTAAGGGAGAACTGGTTTATCAAGGAGAATCGTCAATCACCTATGAAGTGTTGGAAATCAACGGTCCAAATTGTTTTAAGTTGTCGATCGATGGTGGAAATTGATCTATGGGTTTGGAAAGGATTAGAGGATCAATGAATCATATTTAACCTGATTTGAGATTGATGACTCATATTTAGAGACCGTTATAACAATAAAACAATAATTTTTTCTATGAATTTATCCAATTTTTGAAGGTCATAAACTTGCAGGGTGATTTTGAGGCCCTAAACAATATTTTTAGGAAATCAAAACCAACAAGAACAGAGTGTACCATGGTACACTATGTCATTGTAGCTTAAATAAAAGAAACCAGAGAGAGCTATCCAATGAGCTACTCCGGGCACAAAATAAAGCATAAATGATAAAGTTACAATTGAAATAATTAAGGTAAAATTCCAGCACCATATTACTTTCAAGGGCATAAATCCTTGCTCAGAAGTCCGTTTGGGGAAAATGAGTTGTCTATGGAAAGCTTATGAAGCATAGAAGAAAACTATGACGTTGGATTTGGGATATGGGTATGCAAAAATGTGCGAAAAGAGAAATAAGATACCTTTAGCATACAAGGATAAATTGAGAAAAACAGTCTAAACGTCTTTGAACCATGACTTTCATCTTGGAGCTAAAATTTGAGAAAATGAATAGTTGCTGGAAATGTCTTGAGGATGAGAAGACATTTTTCAACCCAAAATTTTGAATTGGAAAATTAATTTTAATAGAAAACAATAAAGTAAATTCTACAACAGTAATTAAGTGGAAAATTACAACTTGCGAATGTTGCAACTTTTCCCTTAGAGCTGAAAATGAGGCATAAGTATAGCCGTTGGAAAGTTGTTTTAGAGAGGAATGCATATAAGGAACTAGTTTTTGAACTCATGCATTTTTTTTCTTCATAGAATGATGTGAAGTATAACATGTATTCTAATTAATTGAATGTTTTATAATATGGATGTTCTAACAATAATTATTACATGTACATTTCTTGCAGAATTAGAGGTGCAAGAAATTTTTTTTGGTTCTTATACGAGGACAGGAGTTATGGAATATTCCCAGTGATCTTATGCCATGAGGAGGAGATCATAGGACTTTATGTTAGCATGGGAAATGTTGAGACATAGTCTAATGGAAGAAGAGGTAGACATGAGCCTGTAACTATGAGAAGGATGCATAGAGTAGTGTAGAGCTATAGGAAAGATATTGAAAGGATTATGCAAGATCGAGAAGATATACTTAATAGTATAAATATGTTGCATAAGAAATTTAACAAGGACTCTCACACAAAGCAAGAAGCTAGTGCTAGAAAAATGATCCCATCCAGATCCCATAAAAAAAAGGATGATCACATGAATGACATGAAGTCAAGAAGCATGAACATACACCATCCTTCCCCAAAGAAATCCACTAGAAGAACTCATGCAAGTTCAGGGCTAGGGAACAACCCAAGTGTGTCTCTTGTCTGGAGGTAGAGAGGAAGGTCTGAGAGAGACATATTGCAAGGTGAACTCAAGAAAATTAAGCCACCAACTTTCCATGGTGATCATGGGAAAGGGGAAGAGGTCGAGGCTTGGTTATTGGAAATGAAGAAATATTTCCAATTGCATGATTACCCCTCAAGGATATAAGCGAGAGTTACACCTACCACGTGCAAGGAAAGGAAACCATGTGGTGGGATCAAATTAAGCAATCCAAGCACCTTGATGAGAAAAGGATCTCATGGAGTAAGTTCAAAGGATATTTCTGAGAGAATTTGTTTTCCGAGCATTACTATGAAATAAAGATGAAAGAGTTCTTTGAACTCAAGTTGGGAAGCATGACAATGGATGAATATGAAAACATGTTCTTTGAATTGTTGAAGTATGTTTGTTTTATAGAGGATCAAAAGGTAAAAAGCTAAAGGTTTCTAAGGGGGTTACCCTCTTTCTACAGTGACACAATATAACAATATGATAAACCCTAGAATTTGGAGGAAGACATAAGGAGAGAAAATAATCTTTATGAGAAAAGTGGAGAAAGGGAAATCTTCTAAAAATATTGGAATGATGAGATGAAAGAGAAAAATTATCAAATGCAGAAAGGTTAAGCCACTCTTTTTCAAGAACAACTCCGATGCAAATTAGCAAGTTCAGTCAACCCAAAATGAACACAAGATTATACATTCATTTGGGAAAAGGCCAATACAATAGACTATACAATGATGGGGATGTGAGGGAAATCACTTATATAGGGATTTCCCTCACAAAGGGAAAAGAATGAGGATTTTCCACAACATTCAAGAAGCTGAAAGAGTGGAAGACATGAGAGGAAAGATGCCAAGGATTTATGAAGCCTTGGACAACAAGCAAGAATAATATCAATCCCCCATGATTGAAGTGGAAGGTAAGATTGATAACCATCCCATAGAAATTTTAATTGATTATGGAGCTATCCAGATTTACATAAACTCTAACATTGTTGAAATATTTCACTTGCAAAAGAGTAAGCATAAGAAATATTGGTTAGTTCAATTAGCCATAGGCGATAAGAGGAAGATCAATGAGTTGGTTCAAGATTGTCGAATAGACATGAATGGACTTAGCACAAAGGTAGATGTGAACATCATTCCATCAAGTTCATATGATTGTGTCACCCGAGTGCGTCACCTTGGGGAGACCCGATTCTTTTTTTTTTGAAGAAAGGTGGAACCTTAAGGTTGTGTATTGATTTCAAGCAACTGAATAAGGTCACCATAAAGAACAAATATCATTTTCCAAGGATTGATTATTTATTTGATCAGCTGAAAGGTGCAATAATATTTTCCAAGATTGATTTGAGATCAAGATATCAAGTGAGGATAAAGGAAGAAAATACTAGCAAGAGATAATTCTAGATAAGATATGGGAATTATGAATTCATGGTAGTACCATTTGGAATATCAAATTCAACAACTATTTTTATGTGCCTGATGAATGGAGTGTTCAGGAAATACTTGGACAAGTTTGTAAATTGTGTTCCTAGATGATATAATCATCTACTCTAAGTTAGAGGAGGAACATGAATTTTTTTTAAGAATAGTGCTAAAAATTTTCAGAGAGCATAAATTGTATGCTAAGCTAAGTAAGTGCATATTTTATCAAAAGAAGATCCACTACTTGGGGAATATAATTCCAGTAGAAGGGATAATAGTTGGTCATGAGAAGATAGAGGCCATTAGAGGTTGGACAACATGAAATAATGTTACAAATTTCAGATCATTCATGTGTCTTGCTAGTTATTACCAAATATTCATAAAAGGATTCTCAAATATTGCAATCCCAACCACTTATTTGCAGAATAAGGGAGTGAAATTTGAATGGTATTCCAAGTGTGAAGAGAGGTTTCAATGGTTGAAATACATTCTTACAAGTGCATCAATATTGAATATTGCATATCTAGATGAATATCTTGTTGTGTGCACTGATGCATGCAAGGAAGGGTTTGGTGGAGTCCTCACATAAAAATATTATGTGGTATGTTATGAGTCGAGAAAAATAAAATATCATGAGAGGACTTATGTTACACATGACTTGGAATTAGAAGCAATTGTACGTGCATTAAAAACGTGGAGACATTACCTCACTAGGAGGAAATTTGAGCTAACCACATACCACTATGGTGTAAAACATTTGTTTGGAAAACTAACATTAAATGCTAGACAAACTAGATTGTTGGAATTCCTTAGTGAATATGACTTTTAAATTAAGAATATAAAATGAAAGAAAAATCAAGTGGTTGATGCACTCAACATGACAAATCATGAAATGCATATTGCAGCCATTGGCATGTATAACACTCATATGAAATATAAAATTGTTGCAACAACAAATTCAGATCAACATTATCTAAAAATAAAAGAAACATTACAATAAAGTAATTTTTAGCAAAAAATTATTTTTTATGAACTAAAAGAAGATGGAATTCTTGTGCACAAAGGAAAAACATATGTGTTGAATTGTAGTGAACTGAAAAATGTAGAGATGAGGGAAATGCATAATGTTCCATATGATGGAAACCTAGGATATCAAAAGACAATTGTAGTTGTAAGAAGCCAATAGTTTTGGCCTCTGATGAAGAAATAAGTGGCTAATTATATAGCCAGATGTATAGAGTGTCAGAAGGTGAAGACAAAGCATAAACATCCAACAGGGTTGTTGCATCCATTGCCCATTCTAGAATGGAAGTGGGAAGTTGTCACAGTTGATTTTATTACTAAGCTTCCCAGAATAGTGAATCAACATGATTCCATCACCGTGGTGGTGGATAAATTAAATAAAGCAACACATTTTATTTCAGTGAAGGCTACATGGAAGACAACAAATATTGCAGAAACATATATGTAATAAGTTTCTAGGGTACATGGAGTGCCTAAGGAAATAGTTTTAGACAAAGATCCAAAGTTTCCATCCTATCTTTGGACGAGTTTGTTTAAAGGTTTTGGGACAAATATGAATGTTAGTACAATATATCATCCAGAGTCAGATGAGAAAACACAAAGGACTAATAGAATAATTGAGGACATGCTTAGAATGTATGTGATGGATCAACCATTGAAGTGGGAAGATTATATCAATTTAGTTGAATTTTATTACAATAATGGGTATCATGCCTCATTAAAAATGAGTCCATTTGAAGCATTGTATGGCAGGAAGTGTAACATAGCAAGTTGGGATAATCCGATAGATAGAGTGGTTATTGGGATAGATTTGTTGAAGAAAATGGAAGAGAAGATGTCAAAGATCAAGAAGAATTTAAAGGCTTCCTAATATAGGGAAAAAAATTATGCAGACAAGAATAGAGTGTTTAGATATTTTAAACTAGGCGAACATGTATTTTTAAAAATGAAGGAAAAAACAAGTTCACTAAAATTAGGAAGTTTCCCAAAGTTGGAAACAATATATTGTGGACCTTTTGAAATAGAAAAGATAGGGTCAGTTGCATACATGCTAGCATTACTTGCATCCATGAGAGTGCGTAATGTATTTAATGAGCCTATTGTCTGTTCTCGCTTTTACGTTATAAGCCTTTCACCTCAGCAGTTTACATCATCAGCTAAGCAAAGCCTTTTTTATATCCTTTACAGCTTGACATCCTATACCTAAGAGGAAACATTCCCCTGAGTGTAAATCTACCACATGCATCTCCATCCATTGAGCATAGGTATGTTTGACCGCTAGAACTAGTTGGTTACTTGCGACACTTGTTTACTCCTTTGTATCATATAATTCATTTGATTATGAAAAAAAAAAAAAGATGGGTGAGAAAACAATATTATATTATATTGGCAGCAGTCGTGTCTCCTTTGAACAGAGCACAAAATTTTGAGTCCACATGTCATAAAAAGTTTGGGTTTAGCATGACCTTAGGAAGCTGAGCTTGTTACTGAGAGTTTACTCCCCTGACTGGTTACTCTTCTAGTCCCTAAGGAGAGTTTGATTGATTCCTCTTGCATCACAAAGTTTCATCATTGAGTCTATGCTACTAGAGTCTTCCATATGTCTCATGATCTTGTTCAAAGGATGTCTATCAACCTGTGTCAACCATTCCTCAGAACTCTTGAATTTTCATCTCGTCCATACCCTCAGTGTGTCTCATAACTACATGAAGTTGTAGTCCTATTATGAACCTTGGTCCTACTTTCATCATTGGTATGCAACCTTGAACCCAATAGTCGACATTTCATCATTGGTCATTGACTGGGGGGTTTCCCTTATGTTCGAAGGAAAGAAATATATTCACACATTGGGATTCATGTTGTGTCTTGGATTCCATTAGCCTTATTGGTGGTTTCCTCACCTTTGTCATCAGTTTTCCTTATTGGCTTCTATTCAGAGGGTATTTTTCGTGTCCCTCTTACATCTGGAGCACGCAAAAGACCCACAGGGTCATTGGTTCGTGAACATGTTCTTCATCTGATTTCGTCCAAATCATCAAGCTCCTAACTTGTAGCTCATGTTGAATAATGAGAGATGCCTCAACACTCTCCTTTCAATGGGTATCCTTCCATCAAATTTATCCCATCTATTCTGGAAATGAGACCTGGAGTCCTATGAGTACCTAGAGACTTGCAGTCATTAGTGGCAAGTTCTCTTGCCATCAATATTTGGGAATACATCAATGTCCCCTAATTGATGGATTCTTCAAGTGTTCGACCCTAACATCTTTATTCACACTTGTAATAATGTACTTGGTTCATTTATACCTACTTTCATTATCGATTGGTTGTCTCGCGTTTGTTAACAATGTACCTTAATGAATGGTAATCAAACAAAGTCTCATTGTATTCGACCTCAACTCCTTTATTCACACAATGTAGAATTTCACCTTTGGTGGATCGTGTAGAATACATGAAGACATCAGTTCATAGTCAAATATTTCCTGAGATGTTTCTATCTTTCATTGGATCAATACCTATGCGAATTCAGTGACCATGGGAGATCCAATTGTACTCCATTGTATACAGATATCTTCATATTGATTTTGATACTGGTTTTACTAGGTTGTGTTTGTGACTATGACAACCTTTGGCATATAACTACCTTTATATTTCCTACTCATGGCCATGAACAACCATTTTGTATATTTCCACATGGATTTGTAGTGTAATTCAAATTGGTAGGCATGTGCGCAAAGTTAGCACATATTGTAATATTCTCATGAGCAACTAGTTCTTCCAATTGGGTCTCCATTACTCCACATATGAGTATTAAAATGTATTTAGGCCACTGTAGATACTCCTATGAGCTCACACATTAGGGGGAATCTGTTATAGAAATATTTGCCTCACCCTATGCAAATTTTCTCAGAAGGCCTTTTTCCATTTCTCTATGTAGAATTGAAGTTCCTTTTTGCAAATCCCAAATCTAAAAAAAATATTTTTCCACATATACATGCCCTAACTATTATACAACATGCGTATACGCAGGTTGCACCACTACAAACTATGTACATCGGGTTTTGTGCCCAAAATTAAAAAATAGTGTTGGGTTTCTATGTCATGTCAGAGGATCCATGATCCTTGACCTTCCATATACTGGAAACATTTTGAATCGACCCTTCAATTCCACTTTAAGGCTATAAATGGGCCATATCCAAGTTGTGGAAGAGAGGAGAAGAATTTAACTTTGAGAGCAAAGTTACTCTAGAGAAATTATTCACTTCATATTGAGTCTGCATCCCTTTGTCCTTTTAAGTCTGAACACATTGTTCAACCCCCAATCTCTTCCCTACTTGATTGCGAACATCATTATCTCTCTTATATGAGATTTCCTTTGCTGGAGGATTAAAGTGGTGGGGACCCAACTGGAAGGGACTTAGTTTCTCGGTTTTGAATCGTGCCGACATGAAAGTTTGTAATTCATTCACTTCTGCTAATTACATTCTAATATAAATACTCTTTTCTCATCCAATTGATATCTTGCAAATATTTGAATTGTTATTCCATGGGAATATTTGTTATTGTCAGTGTTTCATAGAAACTTGCAGAGGAGACCTAGCTAAATCATACACAAACAAAGCTTATCAAGAAAAGGAAGAGAGATACAACATAAAGAATGAGAATGAATGTATATTATGATATAATCAATGAGTGAGTGATATTCACTCATATAGGCAACGACATCCTATAATTAAGAAAAGAGAAGAAGCAATTAGTTGCACTCAAATTTTCTTAGGAATGCATGCATAAGAGTGATGGTATACAATTAGAAAGTCTAAAATAGAACTAGTCATTTAAATCCCACTGAACTAGTGTGCCGAAAAATAGAAATTTCTCCAACACCCCCCTGAACATCACTATGGAGTAAAAAATGAGTCTCGACTACTAGTCCATATTAGGTACTCATGTACAATGCAACGAATGAACACTGGATAAAACTGAGGAAAGAGGGAAAACCACGTGGGAACAAAACCCCCCCTCAAAAGATAATGTATCAAAAGAAGAAAATGGAATTTTCTAGGCAACTGTGTTCTTCACTGCAAGACGATCCCGCAAAGTCCAAACTTCTGCTCACTGAAAGTCTTCATGAAGATGAATAAATATTTATGGATCTAATGAGGTCCTTTGAAATCCCATCTAGCATTGTACCTCTTGATTATGTGGACCCATTTGCACCTGAAAATATTCCTTTCTGGTGGAAGTGGAACTAGATGTGACGTCTGATTCTTTAGGAGTGAGTCATACTCCTTTTGCATGGTTTCTTTCCATAATGGATTTACCATATCCTCACTGTAGAGATATGGATTAGAATATTGAACCATATAGAAATGCATGGGCATCGCAGGTTTTAAAGTTCAAAGAACATGAGAAGGTTCCTCGTGCTGATATCAAGTCCTCCTCGAATCCAATGGATTCCCTGCAAGGTTGCCTTCTTCCTGAAGTTTGGTTTGTGCCTTCTTGGGCATCTGTTGAAGTTTCAACACTGGCTTCTTATCTGGCTATACTACCTGCTTATTTCCATGTACAAAATCTAAGTTTATGGAATCATCTCTAATGTCTGAAACTTATGGAAGCATCAGAGTATATGCATGTTGCATTGGAGGTGCATGCAAAGTACTCTCCATATGTGTAAGTAGAAAAGAGGAGTCATCATTAGAAAAATTAGTGAATTTATACAACCTTGACTTGTGATCCACCTCACTAATTGCAATGATGTAATTGTCATGCATGTCAATTACTGAAACTGAATCGGATGTAAATTCAACCTTTTTACCTTTCTAAGTGATCTGATAAACTGAGAAAAGATTCATAAAAATATTTGGAACATGTAAAACATTCTCAAAACATCCATTATTGAGTTCCACTCTCCCTTGTCCTGCTAATGCTACTAGAGTATAATCCCCCATGAGAATAGCGGGTCCTGAGGATGGAATCAAAGAAGTGAGAACTTCCTCTTTAGCTGCCATATGATGGGATGCACCAGAATATATAATCCATTAATAAAATGAGGAATTACTTGCAACGAGGGCATGATGATTACCTTTGTTATGAGTATGATCTTCCTCCTTCTATTTCTTGACTCCCTTTGGAATGAAGTTTCCAATGTTGTTCTGTTGAAGTGCATGTGCCATAAGATCTATTTGTTTCTTCATGCATGTGGATTCTTCATGATTCAGTTTATTGTAGTAAGTGCACTTTTTTCCCTTCCTCTTCTTCTTGGAATCTGAAAAGTCTTTGGAACTTGAAGAATCGTTAAAGGGTTTGGAATATCCCTCCTTCTCATTTTGTTTCTCCTTCCCGTTTTGTTTGGATGATCCTTTTCCATCATGCATGGTGAGTGCATGTGATTTGGGATCCTTGATGAGGCCCATATGTATGATTTTTTTTTGTTCTTGTGTGAGAGACTCAATGAACCGAGCCATCATAGGCATTTTCCAATTTGTTCAAAAAATACATCCCCCAGAATGGAAATTGGAGACATATACAACGTATTATGGTCCTAGCTTGGCCAAGATTGTTAGAATAAGTTGTTTCTCTTGTGTATGATTGTCAATACCACATTCACCCAAGCTCAAAATCAAATATTTAAGTTTAGTAAATAAATCCTATACATTATCAAAACTTTTAGGGTCTAAGGTATTCAACTCTACCTCAAGCATATGACCTCGCATCTCATCCTGCTTTCCAAAGGGTCCTTCTAAGGTGGTACAAATATCGTTTGGAGTCTTGAATGTGGCAACATGAAGCCATAAATCAATGGATATTATAATTAATATTTTGGCCTCATCCTTACGGTTCACCCATCTGGTCTTCTCAAGCGTTGATGTAGGTTTTGTTTTTGTCGCCATCGTCAAATTATACAGCCATTTTTTTTTTAGTTGTAATGCAGCCTTCAGATTCCATTCAAAATAGTTGTATGGTGTGAGTATTATCACCAGACTTGATTGAAGAAGTTGCATCGCCTCCATCCCTGATATTGACTCTAAAAAGATCTTGAAAACCCATATCGTGGATTCCGAGATATTAGGGACGATTCTATGACAACTATAGATATGATAAAATAGTTATATATCCTAAAATATGATGTGGGTTTTGGATATTTTTGGTGAGGATAAGCATCCCTATGTTATATGCCTATGGTCTGAATTTCAAGATATGGCTATTTTACTGTAGAAACCCAATTTTCTTAAGGGCTACTAAATCATCGCACCCTAGAGAAGGAAAAAGTGAGACACTGCTGATATGTCACACCCTAGTGAAGGACACAGTGCGACGATTGTGAAAAACTGAATCGTTGCACCCTAGATGATGAACACAATGTGATGACATCACACCTTGGTTGTGTATAGGCTGTGACGATGGCTTAAGTTTGAGTGCGACCATCACACCCTTCGATAGGGATAGGCCGCAATGATTCTAATCGTCACATCTTTCAATAGGGATATGACGCAACGATTGTGAAAACTAGGTTTACTCAAATCCTCTTTCGCTCTTCTTTGTCCTATCTAGGTTGGTCCAAGCAGCTCGAATCTCATACCATGTCAGTTTTTCATGTAAACCTGCATAGGAGACCTAGATAAAGCATACAAAAACAAATATTATCAAGAAAAGGAAGGAAGATACAACATGAAGAATGAGAATCAATGTATATTATGATATAATCAATGAGTGAGTGATATTCACTCATATAGGCAATGACATCCTATAATTAAGAAAAGTGAAGAAGTAGTTAGTTGCAGTGAGATTTTCTTAGGAATGTGTTAGCACTAAGAGTCACCCTCAGATTGCAGGAGGATAAGCCCAGTACCCATCAGAGTGTTTGGTGGATGTTGGTTTTATGAGTGGAGGTCAAATGGACAAAACTTAGTAAAATAAAGATTTTAACACAGAAACTGGACAAGCAATGCACAGGGAAGTGAGGGCCTCATTAACTTCAGTTATTTGAGTTTAAGTGTGAGTAGGAGGAAGAATTAGTGAGAGAGGTGAACAAGATTGCTATGGGCATATGAATTTCAAGCAACTTGGTGAATAAAAATGCAGGCTCAAGAGCACTCTTGAACTCAAGTTTTAGACACTGAAATATATCACAACAACATAATAATCAAACCTACATTAACATGAAACTACAACAACTTGAATGGATCCTCCATGCCCGATCCTTTCATTGTAAGGGGGAATAGGATAACAATGAAGCTGACTAAAACTGGTCACAACAATACTGTAATCAAGCCTACATTACAATAGAACTACAACCCTCGACTAGATCCTCCATGTTCGAGTGTTGTGGCACAGTTTTTACAAAGATATGAGAAAAGCTGACTTCTATTAATGCGAAAGTCTCAAGTTTGATACATAACCAGAGAATCGCTCAGGCATCAAAATATTACAAAATAGGGATCTCTTCTCAACCAGTTGACAACCTTAACAAAATCTTGAACTGATCTATTTATACTCAGATCAGTCCAAAACTGCCAGGAGTGTGATCTGGCCACTCACTTCAAAGCCTTTCCTCTATGCCTTCTTCAGTCAGACTCTGTGTGCATCCTTCTATTAGATTCGAGATCAGATCAACATGGGCCTACAGGAAAATTGTCCATAGGGGTGCCTCAGGCTAATAGTTCTGTCTTTATGGCTAGATCCTCCATGCCTTCTATTTATGGAGTGGGTCGAGGTTTCAACCACCACTCCTTTTTCATTAAAATCTATTTCTCGGGATCATGATGAGGCTTAATGTCTAAGGGGAGGCCATGTGCTTCTCTTGGATTGGATGTATTATAAGAACATAATTGCAGGGCCGTCGAAAGTAGTTTGAACTCACACTGCTTTTGAGCCTGCAATTCACCACCTTCCGCCATGTAGATTTTTCTCTATACCATGGTTTCAATTGTGGGATCGCTCAAGAATTTTATCAATTGACCATTTTGTGTCCTCGCAATGAAACGTGGTCACTGATCTAGTCACGATCTACGATCTAGGCACTCCTACTGAATTTAGCGCCACCACTAAAGTTTATCTGTCTGCCAACTTTAGGATCATTTTAACTGCACTAGGAGATGACACTAATTTTGGAACTGAACAAGAACACTTCCTAGAGGATGATCTAACGTGGTGGCCTTACGTCACTGTGTTGACATGTCATAAAAAGAGAGGTGACATGTGTCACTTGGAAACAAGCGGATGATATGCCCAAAGGTGTCTGGACTGAGTGCCACGTGTCATCGTCTGATGGATTCCAGGTGTCATGATTGATGAGAGTGCCACATATATGAACTGATGACTGCCACACACTTTGGCACTTTAGAGCTCAAGGGCGATATGCATGTATATTTGGGGGTTTGAAGGGAATGACAACCATTGATCTGGGGAGGACACGTGGCATGTATTTGTTCACTCTGAGGGGAAACATTTTGAATGAAAATGGGACCGAGGTGGATGAAACTCCCAAATCCCAGAGTCTTGAAGAAAACTACCACCGTTATATTAGGATGGACATGCGACAACGATCTATGGACTTCGGGAGAAAATGCCCCGGGTGAAAGCGAGAGGGGAGGAGATGAAACTCCCGAAGTCCAGATTCCCGAAGTGAAATTCTGATCGCCTGAGAGTCATTGATCTGAAATTCTACTGGGATCTCCGCCGTTGAAAATTGAACCCGAATTTTGCTTGTGTTTCAAGCCCAGAATGGACAATGCCAAATGTTGTTGCGCTTTGTGCTTACGGCTAATATCTATGCTGACCATGGACTTGGTCATCCTGTGATCTTTTGATATCTATATGTGATAACATTTGGCTCCATAGGGGATGGCATGCTCCCTGCAAGATGCCAAGAAAGTGCAGTTCCAGTGCCTTAGCCTTTGGGTTGTGGAGTTGAGCTCAAAAACATCCTGCTGAGGACCACAGGTTGATATGTGCACTATCTACTTGAAAAGAAAGCAATCACACATGATTTAGAAGGATATTATCTATGTACAAACCTAGGCTAACTGATTTTTACAATGTGTTAGGTGAAAGCAAACTTCCACCAGAGCCACCCAGATTGTTTTCTAATATAATTCTTCTTTTCATTGCAAATGATCCAAAAAATGTAAGGGAAGTATGACAACATAATGAAAACATGTTTTGGAACACTGACCATACCCCCAAATGATGATAAGATGAATAATTTTGCAGGCTCCAATGCTTTTGGAAAACTCAACTCCATATATAACTCCACATGGTTATAAAATTTGTAATAAGGCATGCTAAATTGGTAAGAAATTACTTCCTTTACTTCATTATTTCTCACCCATTGTTTAGTGTTCTTAGAGTGTACAAATAGATAAAGGATTGATGCAGGTTGGCTAATCCTAGGTGATGTTTGCTCATTTACAAGTGCTGGACAGGAGATATGCTCCACATTTAGATCTTCCTTTTCTCTTTCATGTCCCTCCCAAGGATCATATTCATAACCCTCATATACAAGAACCATGTTACGAGGTTCCAAAGAAGCCATGAAAAGACTCTGCTCTTTGTCATCTTCGCTGGGATTTTCATAAAAAAGTGGTTTTTTTTGGTCATCATTTGAAACAACTTCTTCATCATAAATATGGATTCCAAAAACATCTATTTCAAGAACATAAATAAACTCTGCATTTTATCCATAAGAGCAACAAACAAAATTTGCCTTCAATTCTGAAAAGCTAGGAAAAAACAGAGGAATCTTCCCTAGATTTTGTCACTATCTTATCATCTATCTCAGCTTCATAGTCAAAAGAACTATTTACTGCAAATACACTTTCTCTTCATCATCAAAATATTGAAAAGAGACATGTTGATTTTCATGAACATTTAAAACAACAGATACATCTGATATGATGCTAGATGTTTCTGTGTTATTGTTAACATAATGAATATCATTCAACACCTCTTGATCTTCATGATAAATGTTTTCTTCCACAATAAATGTTTCATTACAAATCTGGTTTTCGTGACTAGCAGAATATTTATGAAGCAAATAAAACTCATCACAACAGTTTTCATAAAGATACTCAACTAAAAAATAATCTTTACAAAACGAATTGAACGTTGCATGAAAACTTATCAAAGAGATTATGCTTGCAATGGGAAGAGATTGACACCAATCATGAGAAATACCCTTTAATGAATACCTGAAAATATTAATCTCAACATCTTCATCCATGATATGAAGTTGATGAATAAAATCATGAAAACCCAACAAATGTTTAGCTGGTACCTCCCACTCTTCTCCTAGAAATTTAGGAAGGCTACTTTCCCATTCATCTCTAGTAGGCTCTGGATTAGGGAAACCACCTATCCTTGAAAAATCACAGAAAGGATACCTCTGAGATAAAATAATTTCCATTTCAAACTAGTGGAGTGTCCATGGTAAAAGATGAGTAGTCAGAATAATGTGTCCAACTTTAGTTCACCATCTAAAACTTGATCTCTGCAATGTCGTTCTTCCCAGGGAGCTTTTCAATCTGGAACAACAACTAAAAGCCTTCTTGAGAAAGATTTCCTTTTTTGATAATCTTCTCTGGGTCAGATTTAGGTGTTTTCCAAAGGAATATGTGGAGTATATCTCGCATGTCTGCCTTTGGGATCCACAACTGAAACAATGGAGTCGCTAGGTTCAAGTTGCAATCTTCAAGTTACTGATTTCCGATGCACCTTCAAAATCAAAATTTCTTTTTCGTTCAATCCCAGGGAAATGTCTTGAATTCATTCCCCGACAACAATGCAATTAATTTTAGCACTGAGAGTCACCCTCATATTGAAGGAGGATAAGCCCAATACCCATCAAAATGTTTGGTGGATTTTGGTTTTATGAGTGGAGGTCAAATGGAAAAAACTTAGTACAAGAAATATTTTAACACAGAAGTTGGACAAGCAATGCACAGGGAAGTGAGGGCCTCATTAACTTCAGTCAGTGATTTGAGTTTAAGTATGAGCAGAAGGAGGACTTAGTGAGAGAGGTGAACAATATTTTTATGGGCATCCGTCTTTCAAGCAACTTGGTGAAGAAAAACCCAGGCTCAAGAGCACTCTTGAACTCAAGTTTCAGACACTGAAATATGTCACAACAACATAATAATCAAACCTACATTATCATGCAACTACAACAACTTGACTGGATCCTCCATGCCCTAGCCTTTCAATGTAAGGGGAAATATGATAAAAAGGAAGCTGACTAAAACTAGTCACAACAATACTGTAATTAAACCTACATTACAATAGAACTACAACCCTCCATTAGATCCTCCATGCTCG
Organism: Picea mariana; assembly: GCA_032191745.1. NCBI lineage: Eukaryota > Viridiplantae > Streptophyta > Pinopsida > Pinales > Pinaceae > Picea > Picea mariana. Next base: position 38,102 of record JASDQU010710439.1, read on the forward strand.
AGTGTTTTAGCACAATTTTTACAAAGAGATGAGAGAAGTTGACTTCTATTAATGTGAAAGTCTAAAGTTTGATACATAACCAGAGAACAACTCATGCATCAAATTATTACAAAATAGGGATCTCTTCTCAACCAGTTGACGACCTTAACAAAATATTGAACTGATCTATTTATACTCAGATCACTCCACAACCACCAGGAGTGTGATCTGACCACTCCATTCAAATCCTTTCATCTACGCTTTCTTTTGTCAGACTATGTGTGCATCCTTTTGTCAGACGCGAGCTCAGATCAACATGGACCTATAGGAAAACCGTCCATAGGGGTACCTCAGGCTGACAGTTCTATCTCTACAACTTGATCCTCCATGCATTATATTTATGGAGTGAATCAAGTTTTCAACCACCACTCATTTTCCATTAACTGCTTTTTCTCGGGATCACGACGTGGCTTAATGTCTAAGGGGCGGCCTGCACTGCTCTTGGATTATATGTATTATAAGCATGTGATTGTGAGGCCGTCGAAAGCGTTTTGAACTCACACCGATTTTGATCCTGCAATTCACCACCTTCCACCACGTCGATTTTTCGCTATACCATGGTTTCAATTGCGGGACCGCTCAATAATTTTATCATTCAAGCATGTTGTGTCCCCGCAATGAAAAATTTTCGTTGATCTGGTCACGATCTTCAATTTGGGTGCTCCTATCAAATTTAGCGCCACTGCTAAAGTTTATCTTCTTTCCAACTTTAGGATCATTTTAACCACACTGGGAGATGCCGCTAATTTTTGCACTGAACAAGAACACTTCACATAGGATGATCTAATATGGTGTCCTTACGTCACTGTGCTGACATCTCATAAAAAGAGAGGTGACACATGTCACTTGGAAACAGGCGGATGATATTCCCAAAGGTGTCTGGACTGAGTGCCACATGTCATCGCCAGATGGATTCCAGGTGTCATGATTGATGAGAGCACCACATATCTCAACTGATGACTGCCATGCACTTTGGCACTTCAGAGATCGGGGGAGGTATGCATGTAGATTTGGGGCTCCAAAGTGAATGACGATCGTCGATATGGGGAGGACACGTGATAGGGATCTGTTCACTCCGGGAGAAAACATTCTAGATGAAAATGGGAGCAAGGAGGCTGAAAATACCGAATCTCAGAGTCTCGAAGAGAACTACCACCATTAGATTAGGATGAACACATGACAAAGATCTATGGGTTTTGGGAGAAAACCCTCTGGGTGAAAGCGAGAGGGGAGCAGATAAAAATCCCGAAGTCTGGATTCCCGAACTAAAATCCCAATCGCCCGCAAGTCATTGAACTGAAATCCTCCTTGGATCTCCGCCGTCAAAAAATGAACCTGACCGCTGCTTGTGTTTCAAGCTTGGAATGGACCATGCTAAATGATGTTACACTTTGTGCTTACATATGATATCTGCGCAGACAATGGACTTGGTCGTCCAACGACCTTTTGACAGCTATATGTGATAATAGAATGCATGCATAATAGTGATGGTATAAAATTAGAAAGTCTAAAATAGAACTAGTCAGTTAACTCCCACTGAACTAGTGTGCCAAAAATAAAAATTTCTCCAACAATTATGAATATTTATGGATTATGCTATTGAATGTCATAAATTTTTATATTATCACCATACGCTTGCATTTCTTGGTTGTTGAGGGCAAGTTGCGGGTGTATTTCTTTGAGTCAAGTTCTCAATGGTGGACTTCATCGAATGTCTAGACGAGGTAGGCTCTTTATCTTGTCTTGTTAGCATATTTGTTTATATAACATACCTAGGATTAGAGTTGATTTCTGTAGTCATTTCTGTCTATTTTGGTTTACCCCTTTCCATAGAGAGATTTTCCTGTAATAGTTTCTGTACATTTCTCTCATTAATAAAAAATGTGCATTACTATATCTCAGTGTTTATTACAATATCTCTGTATATTTCAATGTTATATCTCTGTCTTCATTTCATTCTTAAAATAATCCGGATCAAGAAATCTCTAAGGTGTGTATAATTCATTAGTTGGCTCAGACCTTGATGTTAACAGGATGCTTAACAATCTCTCTTTTTGGTTATTCTTTCTTCTCTCAACTTTGAAATATTCCTTGTAACATCACCGCTATAGTTTAATTAATGTTTAATGTAAATATAATGTGTGGCTATGACCAAGCGATGTATATGTGAATGTATTTCTAAGTTTTAATAAATAAAATGTGATGCCAAATTCTAAGGGGACATGGACAGATATGGGCGATGAATTAATTCACAAGAGTGGGGAGGGTCTAGAAGAATTTCTAATAGAGGGGTCCAAGGGGGAATTACCCATGTCTATTAATTCCACCCACATTCCTAAATTTTTATTACGAGTATGTATTAAACTTCTATTTTTGATTGAGTGTCCCCAAGGCCAATCATTGAATGCATGTAAGAGGGTGGGTGTGAGAAGTCATATTCCATATGTATTGGGAGCATGGGGGATGAGTACAATTAGCTTGGGGAAGTGTGTGAGTGAAGGAATTAAGACAAAGAGAGGAAATTTGTATGGGGAGTGACAATAGTTTTAGAAAATCAATTTTTTTGTATGAACAACAAGTAGAGAGAGGAAAGAGAGCTTGGAGCTAGAGAAATCATGGAGGTAGAATTCTAAAGCATGTTGGAGGATTTTTTGAGTGTTTTTGAGGTGAATATTGAAGATCCAGGTTGTTTGTCTTGAAGAGTGAACTCCCATGTGAGTTTCATTGTAACAACAATTGTTTGTTGTTGTTTTTCCTCGTAGTTTTCCTAGCAGTGAGTTCTCTTGAGTTCCCAACAGAGAGATTTCTAGACTTACATTTGCCAAAGAGACCCTAATAAAATAATGGGACACCCGAGGGACTGATATTAGTGAAGGGGTACATTCCTTGAGTTGGGTAGGTTGAGAGGAAGAGAGTTGGTGGAAAATCGATATAGATCTAGGAGAATACTAGTGGGTTGTGGGTTTTATGAGCTCTAAGTGGATAGTGAGAGACCACCCTCTTTTGTAGATTGCTAGCCTTAGCTCAGGGGTGAATTTATATTGATATTTGGTACAACAAGTCTATGGTTGGGTGGAGCGTCTATCCCAAGAATCTAGTTGCACAATTTAATTAAAAGATAAGTGTTTTATATTTTTATGTGTTGTATTTATGAGTTAAATTGGTGTGCATGAACTCTGTGTACAAGATTGATTTATATGATGCTGCAATGAATTATTAGTTGCATTCATGTGTGATTTTATCATGATGTAGATACAATTAAGTAATGGTAGCATACAGTATTTAAATTTGGTGGTAATTCGTAGTTAATAAGATATAAGAAATTAGTTAATAGAAAGTTTTAATTTTTATGAGTTTTCCACACTTAATAGACCTCGACTAGGCCGAGGAACGTTACAAAATGGTATCAAAGCGTCTCGTTAAAAAACTGGACCCTTATGGCAAAAGAACCATAGAAAATTGTTTAAATTCACTGTTATAGATTCCAGTCTATGCGAATTTGGGGAAAAACAATGAAAAATTAGAGAGAAATCCTCAAATTCATGAGAAAGATTCAAGTTTGAATGAATCATAATTTTATAATAGGTTTAATGGAGTCAATATGGAGAGTCGCAGAGTTAAAATTCGACCTAGAAGGTCGAAAATCATGTTTTAATGGTCGTTGTACAAATTGGGCAGAGTTTAGTGAATCGATGGCCAAGATGACGTATGATATTGAGATGAACGACCTAGATTCATTGTGATAATTTTTTTTTTTTTATGGTTTCGACCATTTATAAGGTTGAGCATATCAACAACTAAGATTTATTTTTGGTACTTGGGAAAATGAGGTAGACCGACAGTCTGGATTCATTTTTGGTTGATGCGGGAGGTTGAAGCAGATCAATAGTCAATATTAATTTAAATGATAGATTGATGACCTAGATTCATTGAGGATTTGGTTAAATTTTCTAAGTGTTGTAAATTCACTAAGAGAAATCATCGATGACTGATGATTAGATTAGCGAGTTTGGTGAAGAGTTTCGATCAATCAAAATAAATATCCAACATGTGATGGTCGACGATTGGGTGTCAACATAGTTGGGTGAATTTTGATAGATCAATGTCCGAGTTCATTTTTGAATGGGAGATCGACAGTCCAAATTCATCTAAGATTTGGTCAAAAATTTAAGTGTTGGAGTTGGCCAAGAGAATATGTCGATGGTCGATGGTCAGGTCGGCCAAATTGGTGAAGTGTTTTAGTCACCAACGAAAATTGTTAATGAATGATGGACAACAATTGGGTTGATCAGTTTATAGATGTGTTTCAATTGGTTGCTAAGATAATTATCTGATGATCAATAACCGATGATCGATATTCATGGAGAAGTGGTTTATCAAGGAGAATCTTCAATCACCTATGAAGTGTTGGAAATCAACGGTCCAAATTTTTTCTAGTTGTCGATCAATGGTGGAAATTGATCCACGGGTTTGGAAAGGATTAGTATATCAATGACTCATATTTAACCCAATATGAGATTGATGACTCATATTTAGAGATCGTTATAACAGTAAAACAATAAATTTTTCTATGAATTTATCGGGTTTTTGAAGGTTATAAACTTGCAGGGTGATTTTGAGGCCCTAAACAACATTTTTAGGAAATCAAAACCCACAAGAACAGAGGGTACCATGTTACACTATGTCGTTGCAACTTGAATAAAAGAAACCAAAGAGAGATATCCAATGAGCTACTCTGGGCACAAAACAAAGCTCGTATGAGAAAGCTACAATTGAAATAGTTAAGGTAAAAGTTTGGCACCAGATTACTTTCGGAGGGCATAAATCCTTGCTCTGAAGTCTGTTAGGGGAAAATGAGTTTTCTATGGAAATCTTATGAACCATAGAAGACAACTATGACATTGGATTTGGGATATGGGTATGTAAAAACGTGCAAGAATAGAAATAAGATACCTTTAGCATACAAGGATAAATTGAGAAAAACATTCTAAATGTCTTTGCACCATAACTTTCATCTTGGAGCTCTAATTTGAGAAAATGAATAGTTGTTGGAAATGTCTTGAGGATTAGAAGACATTTTTCCACCCAAAATTTTGAATTGGGAAATCAATTTTATTAGAAAGTAATAAAGTAAATTCTACAATAGTAAGTAAGTGGAAAATTACAACTTGTGAATGTTGTAACTTTTCCCTCAGACCTCAAAATGAGGCATGAGTATAGCCATTGGAAAGTTGTTTTAGAGAGGAATGCATCTAAGGAACTAGTTTTTGAACTGGTGCATTTTTTTCTTCATATAATGATGTGAAGAATAACATATATTCTAATTAATTGAATGTTTTATAATATGCATGTTATAACAATAATTATTACATGTACATTTCTTGCAAAATTATAGGTACAAGAAAAAAAAAATGGTTCTTATATGAGAATTCGAGTTATGGAAGATTCCCAATGATCTTACGCCATGGAGAGGATATCATAGGACTGCATTTTAGCATGGAAAATGTTGAGACATAGTCTAATGGAAGAAAAGGTAGACACAAGCCTGTAACTATGAGAAGCATGCATAGAGAAGTGTAAAGCTATAGAGAAGATACTTAAAGGATTATGAAGGATCAGGAAGAGATACTTCATAGTATAAATATTTTTCATAAGAAATTTAACAAGGAATCTGGCATCAAGAAAGAAGCTAGTGCTAGACAAATGATCCCATCCAGATCCCATAAAAGAAAGAATGATCACATGAATGATAGGAAGTCAAGAAGCATGAACATACACCATCATTCTCCAAATAAATCCACTAGAAGATCTCATGCAAGTTTAGGGCTAGGGAACAACCCAAGTGTGTCTCTTGTCTAGAGTGTAGAAATTTTGATACAAATTAATGTATTCCTGTGATTCTCCTGATCTAACAATTACCGCAACTTGTTAAATACAGAATCGCTTCTACTATTATTGCAGAAGCAATTTAAACAACCACGATCACAACACAACCACAATGCACAAGGTGAAATATCAATAACACATAACACAATAAGTTTTACCGGGAAAGCGTAAAGCTAAAAACCCCACTATCATATATTATGTATATCATGAATCATGAAACAATCTCG
>JASDQU010710439.1:44353-59903 GCA_032191745.1 Picea mariana
ACAATTCCAAATCACTCAGTTATGAATGAGATAATAGATTAATATTTATTGTCTAATTTAATTAAGGGAAAACTAAATTAGACACATGTTTCTTGTTGACTTTTCAACATAGAGGTAGAGAAGAAGGCATGAGAGAGACATCTTGCAAGGTGAACTTAGGAAAATTAAGCCACCAACTTTCCATGGTGAGCATGGGAAAGGGAAAGAGGTTGAGGCTTGGTTATTTCAAATGAAGAAATATTTGCAATTGCATGATTACCCCTCAAGGGTAGAAGCTAGAGTTACACCTACCACATGCAAGGAAACAAAACCATGTGGTGGGATCAAATTAAGCAATCCAAGCACCTTGATGAGAAAAGGATCTCATGGAGGAAGTTCAAAGAATATTTCCGAGAGAATTTTTTTTTCTGAGCATTACTATGAAAGAAATATGAAAGCGTTCTTTGAACTCAAGTTGGGAAGCATGACAATGGATGAATATGAAAACGAGTTCTTTGAATTGTTGAAGTATATTGGTTTTATAAAGGATCAAAAGGTAAAAATCTAAAGGTTTCTAAGTGGGTTACCCTCTTTCTACAGTGAGACGATATAAAAATATTATAAACCCTATACTTTGGAGGAAGCCATAAGGAGAGAAAATAATCTTTATGAGAAAAGCAGAGGAAGGGAAATCTTCCAAAAATATTGGAATGACGAGATGAAAGAGAAAAATTATCAAATGCGGAAAGGTTTTAAGCCACCCTTTTTCAAGAAAAACTCTGAAGCAAATTAGAAAGTTCAGTCAACCCAAAATGAGCACAAGATTATAGAATCATTTGGGAAAAGGCCAATACAACAACCTATACAATGATGGGGATGTGAGGGAAATCAGTTATATAGGGATTGCCCTCAGAAAGGTGAAAGAATGAGGATTGTCCACAACATTCAGGAAGCTGAAAGAGTGGAAGATATGGGAGGAAACATTCCAAGGATTTATGCAGCCTTGGACAACAATCAAGAATAATATCAATCCACCATGATTGAAGTGGAAGGTAAGATTGATAACCATCCCATAGCAATTTTAATTGATTATGGAGCTATCCATAGTTACATGAACTCTAACATTGTTAAAATATTTCACTTGCAAAGGAGTAAGCATAAGAAATATTGGTTAGTTCAATTAGCCATAGGGGATAAGAAAAAGATCAATGAGTTGGTTCAAGATTGTCCAATAGACATGAATGGACTTAGTACAAAGGTAGATGTGAACATCTTTCCATCACGTTCATATGATTGTGTCACCCAAGTGTGTCACCTTGGGGAGACCTAATTCTTTTTTTCTTAGGAAAGATGGAACCTTAAAGTTGTGTATTGATTTCAAATAGCTGAATAAGGTCACCATAAAGAACAAATATCATTTTCCAAGGATTGATGATTTATTTGATCAGCTGAAAGGTGCAATAATATTTTCCAATATTGATTTGAGATCAAGATATCAAGTGAGGATAAAGGAAGAAAATGTCAGCAAGACACCATTCAGGATAAGATATGGGCATTATGAATTCATGGTAGTACCATTTGGAATATCAAATTCAACAATTGTTTTTATGTGCTTGATGAATGGAGTGTTCAGGAAGTACTTGGACAAGTTTGTGATTGTGTTCCTAGATGATATAACCATGTACTCTAAGTTAGAGGAGGAACATGAACAACATTTAAGAATGGTGCTAAAATTTTTCAGAGAGCATAAATTGTATGCTAAGCTAAGTAAGTCACGCATATTTTACCAAAAGAAGATCCACTACTTGGGGAATATAATTCCAATAGAAGGGATAATAGTTGATCACGAGAAGATAGAGGCCATTAGAGGTTGAGAAAAATGAAATAATGTTACAAATTTCAGATCATTCATGGGTCTTGCTAGTTATTACCAAAGGTTCATAAAAGGATTCTCAAATATTGCAATCCCAATCACTTATTTGAATATAAGGGGGTGAAATTTGAATGAAATTCCAAGTCTGAAGAGAGGTTTCAACGATTGAAATAGATTGTTACAAGTGCGTCAATATTGAATATTGCATATCTAGATGAATATTTTGTTGTGTGCATTGATGCATGCAAGGAAGGGTTTGGTGGAGTCCTCACATAAAAATATTATGTGGTATGTTATGAGTTGAGGAAATTAAAAGATCATGAGAGGAATTATGCTACACACGACTTGGAATTAGCAGCAATTGTACGTGCATTAAAAAGTTGAGACATTAAATCATGGGGAAGAAATTTGAGCTAAGTACATACCACTATGGTCTAAAACATTTGTTTGGAAAACTAACATTAAATGCTAGACAAACTAGATTGTTGGAATTCCTTAGTGAATATGAATTTGAAATTAAGCATATAAAATGAAAGAAAAATCAGAAGGTTGATGCACTCAACATGATAGATCATGAAATGCATATTGCAGCCATTGGAATGTACAACACTCATATGAAAGATAAAATTGTTGCAACAAAAAATTCAGATCAACATTATCTAAAAATAAAAGAAACATTACAATAAAGTAATTGTTAGCAGAAATTTATTTTTTATGAACTAAAAGAAGATGGAATTCTTATGCTCAAAGGAAAAACATATGTGTTGAATTCCAGTGAGCTGAAAAACGTAGAGATGAGGGAAATGCATAATGTTCCATATGATGGATACCTAGGATATCAAAAGACAATTGCAGTTGTAAGAAGCCAATATTTTTGGCCTCGAATGAAGAAAGAAGTGGCTAATTATATAGCTAGATGTATAGAGTGTCAGAAGGTGAAGACAAAGCATAAACATCCAACAGGGTTGTTCCAGCCATTGCCCATTCTAGAATTGAAGTGGGAAGTTGTCACAGTTGATTTTATTACTAATCTTCCCAGAATAGTGAATCGACATGATTCCATCACTGTGGTGGTGGATAAATTAAATAAAGCAACACATTTTGTTCTAGTGAAGACTACACGCAAGACAACAAATATTGCAAAAAAATATATGTAATAAGTTTCCAGGCTACATGGAGTGCCTTAGAAAATAGTTTTAGACAAAGATCCAAAGTTTCGATCCTATCTTTGGAATAGTTTGTTTAAAGGGTTTGGGACAAATATGAATCTTAGTACAATATATCACCTAGAGTCAGATGAGAAAACACAAAGGACTAATAGAATAATTGAGGACATGCTTAGAATGTATGTGATGGATCAACCATTGAAGTGGGAAGATTATATCAATTTAGTTGAATTTTATTACAATAATGGGTATCAGGCCTCATTAAAAATGAGTCCATTTGAAGCATTGTATGGAAGGAAGTGTAACACACCAAGTTGGGACAATCCAATAGATAGAGTGGTTATTGGGTTAGATTTGTTGAAGAAAATGGAAGAGAAGATGTCAAAGATCAAGAAGAATTTAAAGGCTTCATAAGAGAGGGAAAAAAGTTATGCAGAAAAGAATAGAGTGTTTAGATATTTTAAACTGGACGACCATGTATTTTGAAAAGTGAAGGAAAAAATAAGTTCACTGATATTAGGAAGTTTCCCAAAGTTGGCAACAATATATTGTGGACCTTTTGAATTCTTAGAAAAGATAGGGTCAATTGCATACATGCTAGCATTACTTGCATCCATGAGAGTGCGTAATGTATTTAATGTGTCATTATTAAAGAAAAATGTGCCTGATCTTAATCACATAATTGATTGGACTATGATCCAGGTGGAACATGAAGGGGATTTTCGGGTGGAACTAGTACGCATCCTGGACCAGAAATTCAAAGTGCTAAGGAACAAAGCCATATGGATGGTAAAGGTTCAATGGACTTGTTATAGCACTAAATATGCTACATGGGAGTGTTGTACCTCTTTTGTCAGCTAAATGAGCAAAATAAGGGTGCTTACAAGCCCATTTGGGTTAGCTAGGCAAGACAACAGTAGAGAAAAGAGTTAGAAGTATAAAGCATAAAAGATAAGAAAAGAATTAAACTAAGAATGATAAAAGAAATTAAACTAGAGTGCATAAGGACATTAGAACAAGAAATAAACAAGACTCATGCCACCAATGGAAAGGATTGTATTCGTGGAAAGAAAACACCAAAGAGAAAGTGAGACTTTGGGTCCCCTCTTCCTCCAAGGGAGGGTTGTTGAACCCCCAAGATTCAACTCTTCTTACAACTAGAAAACTTGAAAGAAATGGTGAAAGAATCCCAAGCTCATTCACTCAAGAGGTGATGTGAATAGCTCCATTGAAATGACGCTTGTATGCTCTTGACAAGGAAAGAGGATCCTCCAAGAGAATATAGGCAGCATAACAATACAAATGAATTCCTTGAAAATGTAGTGCACCCATGGCCTCTTTTATAGCATAACTTTGAGGCATTATTCAACCAGTTTTTAGTGTGAAAAGGGGGCCATTTAGGGCACCCTTAGGTCTTTGACCAGCCACCAAGCTGGATTCATCCGAGATTTGGATGTCAAATTGACTTGGAAGCTGAACCAAAAGTGGGTGGGAGGCTGACCAATATCATAAATGCGTCGTTTTGAGGGATGCACAGTTTTTTGCATCTACATTAGTGCATCGTGTGCATGTTTGCTTTTCCTGCATTTCTGAATGGCGCATGTGTGTGGGCGCCTTGTGTAGTCTTAGCGCATGCTAATTTTATTGGTGGTTTTATAGTTTTGGACCTTTTGGAAATGAATTTTTGGTCATTTTTAGTCCATGGGTGAATTAATAGTTGTTTGAAGATGTTGGATTCCTGTAACCATTTGCGGATGAAATTTCAGTGATAATAGATGCCCCCTAATGGATGAGGTTAGGAGCATACGTATAGCCAAAACTCATCAATTTTTCTTCTACTAAGAGTGCCATTGTAAGAAAGAGCGACAATGAGAGTATCAAGAGCGACTCGTTGGAGGGAGAGGGGAACCTGTAGGACCCAACCTTTCGCAAGGTGTAAAAATAAATTGTGTTAAAATGAGGTGGGCATGCCCCATGCTCATGTTATGTCACTCAAAAATGTGTAATACAGTAACTGAAGCTATGTGTTGGTGTAGATGAATGCAACGCCCTTAGGGGCGTTTTGATAATAGTAGAGGAAAATTATGATGGTGAATAAACTCTGAAAAGAGGCGATGATACTTAAAGGAAGTATCAAGGATTCACAGGCGTTGATGGCCTAATGATGTTCAGAGGTCTTCGGAAAATATAAAAAACAACTGTACTAGTTGCAAAGTTAAACCCACCGCAACATGAGAAAGTGTTGAAGTCGAATGTGGTGGGGGTCAATGACAACAAAGAGAAATGATGTTTCTCTCTGTGTCGTCTGAGACTGCTCATTGTAAAGGTAATGAGAGTCAAGATATTGTCGCCCTGCTGGGAATGATGTTGATGTCGACAGAAAGGGAGACGCGACTTCGAGAAGCGGAGGGCTTCATGAAATCCATTAGGACAAAATCAGGAACTGATGAGTAACATGGACGAAGTCTAGGAGTAGTGAGACTCAAGATTGCCTTTGGTTGGGGAGAGATGTAAAGTGGCATCAACCATGAAGCTGACTCTAGTGTCAGGCTGACAACTAGATGAGGGTAAATTGTGTCAGAGGTGTGAAAAAATGGATAAACACAGAGATCAAAAAGGTGTATGGGTTGTAGGATACTCGGGGTCATTGATGTCAAGAAGTGAAAAAAAAATGCCCCAACCAAGGGCGACAAGGGTTTCTTTGCTGGGAGAAGGAAGGTCGCTAAATGCGACAATAGAAAGCTATGAAAATGTGAAAAAAGGGTTTGTATGATTACAAAAAGAATAAAAATAAGTTGGGATAACTGTGCAGATATAGAAATGGGTGCCCCAGTGTAAGATGGTTTGGCCTGATGATGGTGCAAGTTGCTTGGAAAAATAAGTGGAGGGTTGGGGCACCATAGGTGGGTTTTTATATTAGGGAAATGTATGGGGGACAATCTGCAGATGGGAAAACTGATGGTGGATGAAATGGATGGTGAATGATACTGCGGAAGTGCATTGAACATAGAACCATGATGAGGTAACCTGGAGTCCATTGGGTAACTTAGAAAAATGAGGAGAAGGAGTATGTGGTTGATTCTCGAAAAATGTGTAAGACTAACATGACTCCCATCTCTAAAGGTTAAAAGAAGCATGAGTGTCAAAATTCCAAGGGGGACTATGAATGGGACAACTCATGTGGGGAAGAGTGCTACCGGGTGACAGTACCAAAATGAAGTGGAGGTGACGGTAATGTAGAGCCAGATATATGGACCCTACAGGTAAATGTCAGAGAGTGTTACTGGAGATGCAAATGATATTCAGAGGGAATGAATGAATGTCAGTATTGATGATATACCTGAAAGGGTAGTGCATATGGAGGATGACCAAGTACCTGCACATATGAAAAATGAATACCTCACATGAACAATATCTGAAGATAAAGAACATTTAACAGTTATTCAACAAGATGTGAATGTGAGAATGCGTACCTGAGTATGAGTATGATAAAAAAAAATCTCCCCAGGGGCTGAGAGTGGAAAGTGGCCTGGGGAATATGATTGTGTAGGTGGCGGGATTCTAGTTCGGTGGCTGAAGACGGATCAAAAAATGGATGTTTGGAGCTCCTAGAATTGGGTCTGGAATTTTGGCAAAATGGATTATATATAGTTGTAGGGCCCACAATGCCACCTCATTTGTACCTGCTGTCATAGTGAGTGGACGGGTGATTTGAGAGGGGATTTGGAGATTCCGGGTGATCGGGGTAGCCGTTCCAAGATCTGTAAGTTTCAAGTTAGTTTTCGTATCCTCTTGCATAGGACTTAGGGTTTTGTTTTTTGGGCAGGGCTATACAGTGGTTGTACAGGGGGTTTTAGTGAGTGTGGGCCCATATTGCACGGGAGATCAAAGGATACATGTGCATGTGTGAGAGACTGTATCTTTGATAGTCGTGCATAGGGGCACTCAAGTGAGGAAAAAAGGTGTGCATGGGATGCGTGCCTATGCAAATCACAGTTGTGCATGCGTGCGTGACTGTGGTCTTGACAGTCGCGCATATGTGCGCAACCGTGTGACGAACAGTGACGCCCTAAGGCACATTTGTTTATGTGATAGGGGTGCATGTGTGCGCCCCTGTATCACTGACAGGAATGCATATGTGTGCAAGTGTGGGATGAACATGTGTGCATATGTGCGCACCTGTGGGGAAAACAACTGTGCCTTTGAGGCAAAGATGAAAAGTGTAAAAAATTGACTTTTTTGGATTGTTTAGATGTTTTTTATGGGTGATGATAGTTGATCGAGTACTATATATGTGGATGTAGGTGACCAGACTTGACAATGCTGATTCATTAGAGGGAGAGAGATTGGTCACGCTTGCAGGAGGCAGTGACCAATGAGGAGCCGATGGTTTGTGATACTTTGGCAGCTTGTGGGTTGCTGAAGTTCTTTGAGTGCCCCTTGATATGGGCCCAAGAGTACCTCTTGTAGTTCTTGATTTGGATGTGGAGTCTGAATCTACATTGTTTTATGGTGTGGGGTGAGTAGCTACCTTTTACTACATTGGAGGATGTATACTTTCTGATGGGGCTCCCTTTTCGGGGAATCCCTTTACCTACGGAGCCCATGATACTGGGGGACATGTAGTTGGTTACCTTAGCCAGGAGGTACTATATGGGATAGAACTTCATGTTGAGTTCTGTGGTGAGTATTGGGGCGATGGATGCCCTTGTTCATCTTTTTGTGGAAGCAATGGTTGTGAGAATACATGGGTCCCTCGTGACTCAACAGATCAGTGGCGATCAGCTGAGGATTATGGAGAGGGCACTGGCAGGTACAAATTTCGCCTAGGGCTTGATGCTGCATGCCAAGATGTTAGGGAAAATGGATAGGTGTCAAGCTGCAGACTTAGGGGAGTTCTCTTTGGGGTCTATCTTGGTGGTGTGGTTCTTGGAGAGGGTGCTTATGTTGCACCCGAGAGTGCTGTTAGATGCACCTGGTGTGTGAGAGCCACGACTAAGGCGGTGGGTGATGATTTTGATTCGTCACAGTGGTGGGGAGGGTGGCCACTATTTCATGGCCGAGGCTGCACAGGTGTGGCATCAGATGCCATAGATCATACTACAATACCCGTATTTCAAGGTGGAATTCTGGGATGAGCCGGAGATGGTGTTACCCCTAGGAGAGGTGTTCGACCACATAGGTATGATGTGATATTTTCATTTTTTAGATAGTATAGAATGTATATTTTTATGTATGGGTGGATGTTGATGCTATCATTTGTTTGTTGTATGTGTAGATGTGGGTCTCACGAGCACGAGGTTGAGATGGTTAGAGAACCAACTCGTCAGGGGCCAGTGAGACCTCCGTGGGGAGAGCCGCGGGAAGGAGAGAGATGATGACAGGAGGATGCTGAGGTGAGACTTGTTGATGAGGAGAGAGTAGCTATGAGACGCTGCTTTAATGAACTTGGTGCAGGGCCATCACATGCTCCTCTGGCTGAGGCTGGGGGAGAGTTTGAGGATATTCACTGCCGCTTGGAGGTAGTGCTATAGGGAGTGCCCGAGGGCATGTGGTCACAGATACAAGATGAGGGAGTCCTGGAACAGTGCGTGGGTGTTCCATTGGTGTGGTGGACCATGGTCTGTAGAGCAGTAGTAGAAGGTGCTACAATGACTGGGTAGTTTCCTCCAGGGTCGGAGGGACCGATAGCTGGTGGGGTACTACCTCCCAAGAGAGGGCCAGGTGGTGGTGCTCTAGAGGCACCATGAGTGTCTCTATATGTATTTTTGTATTTTTTGGTATTTATATAGGTCTGTGAGCCTACTTGGTGTGGTGACACTAGTTTTGTATCGATAGGGGGGAGGTGGTTCATCGGCCTATGGATTTTGTATATGTACTATATTGTTTGTAAACATTTTGATGGCACGTTTGACTGATATGTGTATATGGATAAACATTTTTGGATCTTTGTGATGTTCACATGTGTTTTATGTTTTTTGTTGATGATGTCTAATTTATATGATGTGATAGATTATTGATGTTTGATGTATGCGTACTGGTATCTTGATGTGATAAATGCCAATCTAACACCAGGTTATCCATGTTATCTGCTATTTGATTAAGTTGTCTTGGAATATGTGTAAATGTAATGTAACCAAAATGTCGAGATAAAAGTCTAACTCGCAGGTATTTGCGAAAGAGGAAAGGATCACAGACATGATACACATTGTTGAGCTAGAGGAAGACAAGTTTGGAATCTAGTAAGATGCCAAGGTGACGAATATGATCGTGGCTAGCCTCGATGAGGAGACCAATGACGACGATGTATTCTACTTGGTTGTTGGTTTCTGATCCCAAACATATGCCGTTGGAGTGGAGCATTTCATGTGAGGGGGAATAGAGGGCCCAAGCATCCGAAGCGAGATTCTGTGTCCAATGGCTAGCTCCGTCGGGGTAACCGATGTGGTAGGCCAATGGAGGAGGCATCTGTCAATAACACAAATGGTAAATTAGATGCAAGGTGTGTGGAAAGAAGATTAAAAACTCTAAAAAAGAATACAAAAAATAAAATCCTAGTGTAGAATGGCTATGCTTAGGCATAAAATTTCTTTAAGTACAACCCATTGATGGGTTCTTTGAGAGGGTGGCCTTCAAGAGAGGCTAGGATGTATGCACCTTTAGTGAGGCAATGTTGGATGATGTAAGGTCCATGCCAAAGTGACTTGAATTTTCCATGGCCGAGGGTGTCGTGAGGGATATCGTAAGCAAGGACGAGGTCACCTTCGTTGAGTGAGAAAAGGTTGACATGGAGATCAAAGGTGGCCTTTGACCATTTTTTGGCTACCTCATTGTTCTATAATGAAGATCAATGATCCTCATCCAAGGACTCTAAGTTCAGCAAACGCTACTTCATTGGGGCAGTGTCGGGAATAGCTCAATAGCAGTGCGTAAGGTGGGAATTTCGCACTCGATGGGAAGAGTGGCCTCGACCCCGTGGACTAGAGGAAATGGTGTGAAACCAGTGTCAGTTTTAACTGCCGTGCGATGAGCCTATAGTGCGAAAAATAACATATGATGCTAATTGGTCTTATGTTTGTTAACCATTCACTGCAACATGGTTTTGAGGACCTTGTTGACTGCTTTGACCTATCCATTTGACTAAGGGTATTATGGGGAGGCAAACTTGTGGGAGAAGCCTAACCTGGATGAAAGTTCGATGAAAATATCATTCTCGAAATGTTTCCCTTGATCATATTTTAGTTGTAGTGGTACTCCAAAGTGGGAAATGACGTGGTTAAAGAAAAAACACGTTGCAGTGTCAGCGGTGTTATTGAAGGTAGGCATGGCTTCAGCCCACTTGGTGAAGTAATCGATTGCAACGACAATGTATTTATGTCCATTGCTAGATGGAGGGTTGCAATTCATGAATTCTATGCCCCATTTGCAAAAGGGGCCAACCGTAATGACTGGGTGTAGGAGAGCAGGTGGTGCTCATGTTTTGTTGACATAAAGCTAACATTTGTCACATCACTTCACAGCGTGGATGCAATCGTGAAACAGTGTAGGCCAAAAGTAACCGGTGCGAATGATTTTTTGAGCGGTGGACATCCCTGAGTGGTGGTCCCCGCACACGCTACTGTGGCAGTTGTTCAAGACTTGATCAGCCTCGTCGATAGTCAAACATCGATGGGGTATAGTGTTGACCCCTTGCCAATATAAGATTTCACTGATAAGGAGGTAGCGGGGAACCTGGTGACGAATACGTTGACGATCATCTCGGGAGAGATGGTTTCTGCATTTATGGGCTCGGAGGTAGACCAGAATATCATCATACCAAGGATCATTCGAGGGGATGTAAAAGAGATGTTCGTCAAGGAAATCGGTATTGACGGGGGTACTGGTAGTAGCGAAGGGAAAAGATGTGATGAGTTCAGCGAGGACGAGATATTTCTTTCTCTTGGGTGTGGAAAATTTGAGGTCGTACTCTTGAAGAATGATGATCCATTGGGAAAATTTGTCATTAATTTGCCAACAACTGAGAAAGTATTGCATGGGGTTGGAATATGAAATGACTTTGGTAGTTCGAAGCAGAATGTAATGGAGCAGTTTCTGGATGGCGAGGACAACTGCAAGGGCTAGTTTCTCTTCGTGATTGTATTTCAAGGGTGTCCCTGAAAGGTTTTTACTAATGTAGTAAGTGACATGCTCATGGTCATCATCCCCTATTTGGACGAGAACTCCTGCTACTAAGACGCTTGAGGCCGATATGTAGAGGATATAGTCGTAGTTATAGTCAGGTGGACTAATCAAAGGGGCATTAGAGAGTGCTATTTTAAGGTCATCAAAAGTGCTCTAGGCATATTCATCCCAATGGAATGGGATGTCGTGGCATAGTAAGTGAAGGAAGCCATGTGCATGAGTGGTGTAACCTGGGACAAAGTGCTGTAAAAAATTAGCTTTGCCTTGTAGGCTCTACAGTTGGTCTAAATTCCTAGGAGGGAGAATTTCTATGATGGCTTGGGCTTTGAGGGGGTCCATAGTAATGCCATGTTGGGAAACGATGAACCCAAGGAGGCATCCAATAGTGATGCAGAACACGCACTTGAGGGGGTTTAAGCAGATGTTGTATTGACAACACATGTGGAAGATGATTCGTAAATCATTGAGAAGTTGAGTGCATTTCTTGGATCGAGCTGTAAGGTCATCCAAGTATGCTAGGATAATATGAGCTAGATCATGAAAGATGTAAGTCATGGGGCATTGGAAAGTGGCGCCAACATTATTGAGGCCAAAAGGCATGAAACGATATGCAAAAGTGCCCCAAGGGGTACTGAATGTGGTTTTGTATTGATCGGCTGGGTGAATTTGAATTTGGTTGTAGCCAAAGAAACCATCCATGAAGGAAAAAGCCTCGTGACTGGTGCAATCATCAATAATTTGGTCGATAAAGGGAGTTGGAAATTTGTCTTTGGGATAGGCATGATTGAGATCATGAAAGTTCGTGCAGACATGGATGGTGCCCTATTTTTTGTTAATAGGGATAGGATTGTTGGACACCCATGAAGTATAGGTGATGGGGTAGATGAAACTGGCAGCACGTAACTTGTCAATCTTGGCCTTGATGGCTGCTGCTTTGGATGGGTGTAGTGGACGCTGCTTTTGGTGGACAGGTGTGATATCTGGCCACGTGTCTATATGATGTTCGACAATAGAAGGATCAAGGCTAGGCATCTCTGTGTATGACCAAGAAAAAATGTCATGGTATTCCTGGAAGAGGGATTTGTAGGTGGTGATTTCTTCAGGAGAGCATGCGATGCGAATGGTGATTTTCTCCATGACTACAGATTTGATGGAAATATCAATTTTGATGGTTGGGGAAATATTGTCCATATTTCCTTCTTCAAAAGCGTCTAGGGCAGGGATAGGGTTATTGAACCAATCTATATGCCCAGATGGGAGAAAATATTTGGTTTCAATTGTGTATATGGGGTTTTGGTTAGGAGGTGTGAAAGCTTCCTGGGAAAGAAAGAGGGCTCTGTCGTGAAGCACATCCCATGGGAAATCGGGGGTATTTAACTCTTCGAGGATGTCCTCGTCATATTGGAACTGTCGAGAATATAAGGGATCCAGAAGGGTAATGTTGGTGATTGTTACTATGTGGTTTTCTTCTAATGGAGAAGGGGTAGGTGGGGTGATGTAAGGGGATTGTGATAGTTCACTCGACGTAAACCAAATATCAAGATATGGTGGGTTGAAAATGGTATTCGGGCATAGAATTTCCGTGGGGAGATAAACTGGAGAGTTGGGAGGATTTGGAGGTAAATCTTCCTTGAGACTATCCATGAACCACAAAGAATTGGGAGGGTTTGGGGGTAAATCCTCCTCTAGGCTATTGAGGAACCATGGAGGGGTAGGGATTCCCTATGGTTCGGTAGAGAATATATAAACAACATCAGGAGAGGGAGTAGGGGGGATTCCCGATGTCGATGGTGGTGCGATGATAGGAGGATTTTGAATTAGGGCCATTTGTCAACGCCTATATTCAATAATCATGGGACACTGGTAGGTAAAATGGTCTAGCGAGTTACAGAGAGAGAAAGAGCATATCATCCATTTTTTGATTGAGTTCGTGACATAATGGATGTTGGTAAGAGGTGTTTGAGATGATGCAGATGGAGTGGGTTCTTGCTGAAATCTCTGGAGTACTTCCATTAGCATCTGTCGGAATTGAGGTAATGCTGGACAATGGTGTGTGTAATGGCCATATTTTGAACAGATGGTGCATGCAAATTTGGTTCACACTTATTTTCTACTGGTGTTAGGGGAGACAACGACAATACTTGATGAAGAGACAAGCGGTGATGGTGCTCGATGGAGTTGAATTAGATTGCGTAGCTCTGGTAGAGATGGGCATTTGTTGGTGGGGTGTCCATCTTTCTCGCATAGTGTGCAAGGAGGTTGGACATGTGGGGGTAAAGGAGTGGTGTATTCTTTCTTCTTTCGTCTGCCCCCGACAATACTAGTGGTGCTAGTGCGTGGGGGTGCGGGTGGTGCGGTGGGAGTAGGTACTGGAATTTGCATCGTGATTCCTTTGGTTTGAGGAGGGAGGGATGGTTGAGGAACCATGGTTGGTGGATGTAGATACCATACTGGGATTGCAAGTACCATATTAAGAAGGGTAAGCATTGCATCTACTTGGAAATCTTGTACGCCTGGTAGAGGGTAAAAGAAGGGGATTTGAGTAAGGGCTTGGGGGATTGTTTCCCAAACTGGGATTTGACCTTGGGGTAAGTTGAAATCAGGAACAGGAAAATATGGAGGGTTTTTAGGAAATTCCTTAGGAAGAAGCTTTGTGACTAGTGGGACGTCAGGCATAAGAGAGGCCTCGTTGGGAGGAAGGGTATCTCCAATTTTAATTCCATTGGATGAGATGACACATACCTGTGCAAGAGGATGGATGAGTGGTGGTGCTCCATGGTATGTCCCTAGTAAGGATGGGTCTTTGAAAATTTTGGGGCTGATCTTGATGAGTGGGTAAGTAACGGGATTAGTGTGGATGAAAGGAAGGATGTTATCAATGTTGGCAGAAGGGTTAGACTCATAATGTGAAACTTGATCGATGGTAATGATCTTCCCGTTATGGGGGAACATCATGGTTCGAAACACAAAAGAGGCAACTGCCTTCATAGCATCGACTGAACAAGCTATTGTAATCAAGTGGGGCATTGATATCCTCAATGCCAATAAGAATGGTTTTTCCTTTGAGTTCAACGGGGACATTCCGGAAGATCCCTTCGGGGAAACATGGTTGTCTGTCATAAGCTCTTAAGGTAATGGAAGATGGTATGAGTTCGGGGGAACCCAGTTTCTGCCATATGGATTTGGACATGATGCATGTGGATGCACCTTCATCAATGATGCATCGATGAATTGTAATGTTCCGGATTTTAACCGAAATTTGAAAAGCGATAAGAGCGGGGAGACGAGGTTCTCCGCTATCGAGATCAAATGTGATGAGTCAAGTATCAGCAGGGTTGACTGCCCCCAGGGTGGAAAGTAATTATTTCCACTGAGTGGGAAATGCTTGAAGGACTTCCAATACTGACATGGCAGTGGGTGATTGAGCCAAGTCATTGAACAGACTGCAATTATGAGCTGCCATAGCCTGAGGGTTGTGAACATTCCTGTGCAATGGGATGCAAGGAATACAAAGGGGTGTTTCAGTATTAGGGAAAGGAATCATCAAGGGGGGTCTAGCTATGATTGGGGGTGCTTTTGAGGTGGTGGGAGCAGACTCTGGGGGTGCTCTGTATTGACGATTGTGCGTTTGTAAAAGGACTTCTTCCTCACTAGTGAGGAGGATAGTGCGATCAGTAGGGTTTCCCAGATTGGGATACTGTCTGTTAGGGTCCTAACCCGCACATAGGTAGAACAATATATTCGGATGTAATATAGGTCAATATTAATAAGGGCTTTCAATAAAATAGAAAAAAGTGGATGTAAGAAGACCTAATAGAAGCTTTTGCTTCTAGAAGGATCTTCCTCTAGATGCTTCTTTTTAGTATAAATAGGAGTCAAGGGTATGAGAACCCTAGCTTGGAATATTATTGTAATAGAGATCTGCTCAACTGGAGGTTGCCCCCTCGAAGAGGCTCATGAACATTGCTTTCAGATTCAAAGTGTTATTTCTGTTGTTATTCTTATATCATTTTAGTGTTATTGTGGTGAATGTTTTGGTTATATTGTTGTTATTCTGCCATTACCAGCATTTTATTTCTGTTCTGCATACATTTTATATTTGGTATAATACAAGTGGTATCAGAGCACTTTCTTCAGCAGAAAGTGTGGGTTAATTTTTTTTCAGGGTAGAGATGTATTCCAGCGTCTTTAAGCCACAGAGATCTGTCGTTACGAGCATAAACCCGCGGTTGAGGGATTCATACACACAGGGAATACAAGTGGTACTTAAGCGTACATTTGTTGGCCACCCTTGTAACCCCTATTGGTACCCCTTCGAGTGGTAGCGCATTAAACAACACCTGTGTACAGA
>JASDQU010710442.1:9860-23795 GCA_032191745.1 Picea mariana
GCATAACTCATTTAAAGTTCCTTGAAATTATCAAAATTATTTCCTCATTTTTCTTGAGAGAAGATATGGATGTATCCTATATGTGCATTTGATTTATAGGGATGCATAAATGATGTTGAGTATACATGTATTATGATATTCAAGCTCATATTCAATCTTTTTTTATTGTAAAGAAGAAAATTCTTTCACATAAATATCAGATCAGGTTATCAAGAACCATTACATGTACAAATCAAAGCAATAAAGATCAGGAGTTTGATGTCTAGCATTCTTCTTAATCTAAGATATTCAAGATAAATCTTTTAGCCATAGAGGAGTACCGCCTCTATTAAAATGTAAGGTGGATTCATATCCTCATGAGGTTGTTGTTTGGACCTTAATAGATCTAGACATCAACATTTTTTGTGACCATATTGGGGAACAATTTATTTTCAAGATATATGAGGCTTTGTTTCATATTTTATTGAAGAAACATAGTCTCCATAGTTCAAAGTTTCAAAGATAAAATTCAAAAATATTGTTGATTGTTCTAGATGCAAGGGATTTATAAAAATATTATTAGAAATATTTGGAAGATCTCAAAAAGAGACAAGAACAATCAAAGATTCGGGAGGATGAACTCCCTGGTGATTCCATTGAAAGAACTCTCAAATTCCCTAGCAACTCCATTGAAAGGATTCAAGAATATCAAGAAGAGTTATAGTAAGACTCCCCTAAGGAGTTTCTTTCGTGTCGCCTAGCCCACCAATGGCTTTACAAGATTTAGCAAAAGGAAGAGTTACCCAAAGAAGGAGGAGACCACATAGAAGCCCTTTAAATTTTCCCGAAGTAGATTTTCAGATGCCTGATATTACTATTGAAAAATTCCACATTCTTTGGATATACTTCAGAAGATGTAAAGTAACACTTGTTTAGATTCAAAAGTACATTTCATGTTTTTAATCTCATTGAAAACAATGTTACATGTTGATTATTTTTACAAACTCTGTGTGGGGATGCTCTTGAATGGTACAATTCATTGCTACCTGGGATCATTACTAGTTGGCATGTATTTGAAACTTTGTTTGATGAAAAGTTTTCCCACCCACCCTCTCTCATATGGAAACAAGACAATGAATATTTTACGCTTTCCTATACTCCATATGAAGATATTTCAAGAAACAAATTTGAAAATGATATTGATGAGCCTCCACCAAATGCACAAGAAGATTTCAACCAACATACTCATGTGGAAAATGTTGCAACATATTATAAAAATCCACAAGAACATTGGCAGCAAGAAAAATTGGTGGAAGAAATTAATATTGAAAATAATGATGGGAAAGATTGATATTCCATGAAGGAAGAATGATTTCAAGACATTGTCATTGAATCAAGAATCTTGGATACGATCATTAATGCGGAGAAAGATGAAAGTATTCGCAGATTGGAAACTTCTCATCCAATCAAAGACAACAACATTCTTGAGAAACTAAGAATTGATTTCATTGAATCATGGTTCTAAATCATTGTTGGCCAAGCAATGCAATCAAGTTTCGAGCACATCTTGTAGATTTTTTCCTCAAGACATTTTGGACATGCCCCTGACTCTATGGTATTAGCCTCAATATGTTCCAGTATTCTAGGACTGATTAAAAAGATCAGTCAGATGCTTAAATGGCTCCATTGGAAATCTACCTACACCCAAAAGTGTCTCTTTCCTCTAAGTAGGATAGGGTAGGTAGATATTATTTATACATAGTTTGCTTCTTCAATCAAATTTTTGTGCAATAAAGCAGATGCTAACTAGAGGTGATATTTGAAGTTAACTCTATGGAAGAGGAATTTCAAGAATTTATTTTGAATATGACCCCATAGCCCAATAGAGAAGGCAGTTGACCTACAAATTCTAGTGTTCTCAACAAACCATAGGGGGTCACTATCCCGCAGTTGGATCCAGTTGTTGAATGAAAATTTGGTCACTCTATTTTCTCGCTCCTTAAATAAGATTAAAAAAAAATTGTCAAAAGAAGAAAATTTTGAACGCGTATAATTTCATGGAATAACCCTCAGTCTCATCTTCGTTAGCATTTTGCAGATTCAAAGTCCACGTTTGCATGCTCAAGATATCTAGGTTTTCATTTAACCTCCCAAAGAGTGCTTCTTCCATGTGCAACAGAGCTAATTTTTCTTGGAATTAAGCATTCTTGGAATCCTTGGAACCATGTCCAATTTCTTGGAACCACGTATTTTCTTGGAACTCTTCTTTATTTCTTGGAACATCCTTATCTCTTGGAATACACCATGCATTTCTTGGAACACACCATTTCAACACTTATTTTTTTTTTTTAATCTCCGTATCCCTCCATTTCTCCTCATCTTCCCTGCCCTTCTTCCACTTTTCCACGTTTCCACTCTATACATCACCCATACTTAGATTTATTTTCCTTTAATTTTCCCTCACCACCACGGAACTTCACTAACTATGGGATTTCTTTATCTCCCTTATCTCTCCCCTCCTTCCTCTGTCCATCCTCCTCTCCTCACTTAATTTTTTTCTTAATCCCCCTTATCCTCACTCCCTTACTCCACCACCCTCACTCCCCCCCACCTACATCACTCCCACCTCACCCATTTCTTGTTCTATTTTCCCTTAACTTAACCATTTACTAAGTTTTATGTCTCCAATCATTTGATGACACATGCAAATTTTATCAACCAATGAAATCATGACATGTGGCAGACTTGATATCCAATCATACGAGGACACATGGCAACCAATGGGAGTGTGACATGTGTTGACCAATCATATGATGAAATGTGGAAGTTTATTGTATCCTATGGAACCGTGACACATGGACATTGACTCATTGTTGAGTAGGCACTTGGTGAATGATGATTGGGCCACCAAAATATTTAATTATTTCATTAATTTTCTAAGGGGTTGAATCTTCAAGTCTCCATAGTCTCCATATGCTTCACATCAATTCCATGTTAAAATTTTCAATATATACATTATATTCCCAAACACTACAATGAATGTGGGATATATTACAAAGTAAACATTGAATTTTTTAAATGCAGGGAAATTCAAATGAAGGGCTAAGATTAACCCATGAGTTGAATGGACGATTGTTGAGCAACGATTTTTCGAGAATCATAACTTGAGATATGGGAATAGTATTTGGAAAAAATATACCTTGTTGGAAGGTAATTAAATAAGGAGAAAGATGGATTAGGTTTCAAGAGCCTAAATTGGTAATGATGCTCTCAAAAATTAAAAGAACAGTTAGTTATATTTTCATGCTTTGTTGATAAATCTGCTTGGTACCTCGACTTCACGAGCTTATATTTTGAGATCTAGAAAACAAAATATTGCTCAGGAGGACTCGTTGGAAATATAAGATGATGAATATTTCATATGAAAGGGTTTCCATGGCTGAAAGGTCAAATATAGTGCCAAAAAAATTAAAATACAGTCCTCTCTTTAAAAAGGCAACTAGTTAAAATTTTCAAAATAAAAGTTAATTTAAATTTTTTTTATTAAAGGAAAAAATGGGCCCACTTCAAGAGACTAATACAAATGATATAAATTAATTAATTAAGTTTCAATGAAGCATTAATTAAAATTATTATTTTAAGAAGAAAAGTGTATCAAAAATTCAATAAGAGAAAACCCTAACTACCTCAAGGAGTCAGAAGAGCAGATTTTAAAAAGCAAGAGAAGACTCCATCAAGAGTTGGAAGCAAGCAATCATAAGATCAGAATAGAAGGGTCCAACCATCAGTATGCAACCAAGCTTCTAATCAACAAATGAATATTTCCATATTCTCCATTATTTTTCTTCTTCTACACCATTTTCTCAAGGTTTTATGTAATATTTATGAATTAAACATAAGGCTAAGTTCTTGAGTGTTTCTCTTGTATTATTTGAGACTTTTATTTATATGATCATGGAGTATTCACAACCATGTATGTGACTGTCATATGTAAGCCAAGATTTACTATTGGATTCATTGAGATTTAGTCTTGTGTTTGACAAGTTTTGTTTCTACACATTTAATCAATTGGTTTGTTGAGATGTTTTGTACTATTGAATATTTTTTATGAATAAAACTCAAAAGAGAACTATTTTGTGGCATTTCTTTAATGATTTCTCAGATATTGGGATTTTTGAGTGTGATATTTTTTGTAAGTATTCTCGACAAATTATTTCAAGTTATGAATGCATAACTCATTTAAAGTTCTTTGAAATTATGAAAAGTATTTCCTCCTTTTTCTTCAGAGAAGATATGGATGTATCCTCTACTTGCATGAGATTTAGAGGGATGCATAAATGGTGTTGAGTATACATATATTCTAATATTTAATCCCTTCTTCAATATCTTTATTGTAAAGAAGTAACTTCTTGCACATAAAGATCAGATCATGTTATCAAGAACCATTCCATGTACAAATCAATGCAATAAAGATCGAGAGTTTGTTTTCTAGCATTCTCCTTAATCCAAGATATTCAAGATAGATATTTTAGCCAAAGAGGAGTACCGCCTCTATAAAAACGCAAGGGGATCCATATTCTCATGAGGTCGTTGTTTGAACCTTAATAGATATAGACATCAACAGGAAACAAGAGAGGAGGTGAGTGTTGGGAAGAGCACCAGTCATGTTGTGCTTGAAGGAAGCCATGGTTTGGTTATGTTTTATGTTGAAAAAGATGCTTGTGTGCATGTAAAACATGTTGTAATACTGTAGTGCATTTTCATGTTGAGGAAATGGCTCAAGATCCTTGTGAAAGTTGTTGCGAGCACTCCTAAAGTAGCTGAGAATTCCTAGAGTCCCCACCAGAGAGATTCCTAGCCAACCAAGTGCACTTGAAGCCCTGATAAATGAATGGTACAACCTCTGGGACTATGAGCAATGAAGGAGGTACATTCCTTGGGTTGTGCAGGTTGTGGGGAAGAGAGTTGGAGGATTGGAACTATATTGGGAGTAGAACCTAGGTTTTGGGGTTGTTGTGTGTGGTGAGTAGATAGCCAAGAGGGTTGAATCTCCTTGTGGACTCATAGCATTAGTTCGGGGGTGGCTTGTTGTTGAAATAAAACGAACAACAACGCCTATGGTTGGGAGGTTCATTCTTCGTATCTAGCAAGTTGGTTAATTATTAACAGATACGTGTTATGTTTTTTTTTTTAGTTATTCCGCTATGCAAATGGTTCATATGAATGTTGTGTGTTTTATGTTATGTTTGCTTAAACAATTGCAATCATAGGTTTATATTATGTTGTAGTTGCATGGGCTATTTGGAATGTTGTGTGCATATATACTTTTTTAAATGGTATCAAGTTATGATAAGTCATTTTTGTAGTAACGAGACTCAGATTGGAGGTTAGGTATGTTACAATATGGTATCAGAGCTTATGGTTCAAACATCGAGCTTGTGTGGGCTAGGATCAGTGCGATTTTGGTAAAATTCATTGTTATGGATTTTTGATCCATGACAGATCTAGGAAAAAATATGAAACAAAGTGAAATCCCCAGATTTCTGAGAGAATTTAGGTCTAAAGTTTCCTCAGAACTATCGAAGAAATGATCAAGGAAATCAATCAACAAGATCACAAAGTTAAATTCGACCTACAAGGTCAAAAATTCATGTTCTAATGGTGGTCGAAGGAGCTAGGAGAGTTTGATGAATCAGTTGTCCATATCATTTTGGATGGGATATCGATGCCCCAGATTCATTGTAAATTGAATTAAAAACTTATAAGGTTTTCAAAGATTGGAAAAGTCTCTCAAATCGACGATTGAGATTCATTTTCAACGATTGGGAAATGGACTAGATCAACAGTCAAGGATCATCGACAGAGTGGGAAAATTTTGGCGAATCAACGGTCAAGATGATTTTGAATGGGATATCAATGACCCAGATTTATCTTGGTTTTGATCAAAAAATTCTATGTGTTGGAGTTCTCCAGAGATCGTCGATGGTCGATGGTCAGGTTGGTGAGTTTTGCAAAAGTATTTGGTTCTCCCAAAAGAATTTGTCAATCGTTAATGGTCGGATCAACAAGTATGGAAAACTATTTCATTTTTCGAAGGAAATCATCGATCGTCGAGGATCAATGATTGGGGTTCAAAAAAAATTGGTTAAATGTTTCATGCGTCCAAAGGAAATAGTCAGTCGTCGATGGTCGATGATCAGTGGTCAACAGAATGCGCGAGGTGTTCAATTCATCCAAAATAATTTGTTGGTCACCGATGAAAGAAAAGGAGAGGATGGTGTATCTTTCCATGTCATCATCTACGTGTCATGCCATGTAAACATCTATATGTCATGCCACTTCAACTAGATTGCCATGACAACATCCATGTGTCATGCCATGTCAACCAAGAGATAGTTGGTGGCCGGTCGTCGATGGTCAATGATCGGGGTCCAACAAATTTTGTAAACAAATTGGTTTTCCAAGAGAAATGGTCGATGGAAGATGGTCTATGATTGGGGCTTGGAGTTATTGGTGAGAAATTTTGGTTTACCAAAGGAATTATTCGATCATCAATCGTTGCTATAGTGTTGGAAAATCAACTGTCCAAAATGATTTGAGTTGGTAATCAATGGTGGATTTTCGTCCATGGGCTTGGGGAAGATTTAGTGGATCAACAAAGGAGATTAATCCCAATTTTCATATCGATGACTTTGATTAAAATATTGTTATAACAGTAAAACAATCAGATTTTCTACAAAAAAATATGAATTTCAAAGGTCATCAACTTGTAATGGATTTTTGAGGCCCTATACAAATTTTTTAGGTAAATTGAAAGTCATGAGAAATGTTTGTACCTTTTTTACACACAACCTTTGTATCTTAAATAAAATAACTTGGAGAGATCTTTCCAATGATCTATTCTGAGCACAAATCAAAGCTTGTATGAGAAAGTTACAGTCGAAACCGTACAAGGTATATTTTTGACACCAGTTTACTTCCAGAGGGCATAACTCCTCGCTCCAAAGTCATTTTGGGGAAAAAAAACAATCTATGGAAATATAATGAACCATAAAATTCATCCATGGAACCATATTTAGAATATAGGTACATAAAAATGTATAAGAAGAGAAAGAAGACACAAGTAGCATACAAGGCTAAAAATATAAAGCAGTCAAAACTTCTGCAAGCCATAACTATCATCCCATAGCCCAAATGAAGGTGATATTTTGATAGATCATTCATAAGGTAGTCATGGACATGCCCAATTGAGCTTATATCAAAATCCCAAAGAAGTTGGTGTAGTGATGCATGAACGGGGATAAAATTGCTAAGCCAGGAGAAAGTACAAAGGGACGAAGTTGTCATTTCCAAATTGTTGTAGATTTTTCCTGGAGCATCATTTGACAATCTGAGAGTTGCTCTAAATTTAGTGCTGGAATTATTATCTATGTTGCTTAGAAAATTTTCCTTGGTTTCTGACAAATTTACTTTTGTAAGTGAAAAAAGTTGGTGTTTGAGATTATTTACACCAAGGAAAAAGGTGCACAAAGGGGGTAAATTTGCAATATTCAATTGACTATAAATTTTTTCTATGTGCTTAGAATTGAGAAAGAAAGTAGTAAGTTGAAAGTTATTGGATAGGAGAATATATATATCCACTTATAATTATTTTTGAGCCAAAGGATCCTCAAGGAATCAGAAGGAAGGTTCTTGATGGACATGAATGACACCATTGAGCAGAATGGGAATTTTGTGGAGCCATAACTTTTGGCTCATAAATTAGATTGAACAATGAGTATGGTCATTGGAAAGGTAATACAGAGGAAAAAATGACAAAATATCTAATTTATCCAAGGGAGCATCAGGTTTCTCCATAAAGTTTTAGGAAAAAAATGG
Organism: Picea mariana; assembly: GCA_032191745.1. Taxonomy (NCBI): domain Eukaryota; kingdom Viridiplantae; phylum Streptophyta; class Pinopsida; order Pinales; family Pinaceae; genus Picea; species Picea mariana. The sequence continues at coordinate 17,718 of JASDQU010710442.1, forward strand.
AATTGGATTCCATGAACCATGTAACTACTCGATGTGAAAATTTTTCCAAATAATGTCAAAATTTGGAGAAACTTTCCCAGATGATAGAGGTGAGTGCCAAAGGTGATTGTTGGTAAGGAAGAGTATTGAAACTCATTATAGTTCCTATGAATAAGTACATAGGAACATTTGAAGTGCAATAGCTTGGAAAAATAAAAAGGGGTTGAGCTTATTAACATGGCATTGTTAATAAGCAGAGAAGCACTCCAACATAGAGTGTTGTGTGAAGGGATTGCTAGCAAGAGGATAATATTCCACAAATGAAAATTGTGTGGGTTTATTCCAGATTAATCCTAGGGTCCATTGGACAAAGAAGTAGTTCAAGCTTGTACAGTGGATTGAAGCATCAAATATATGCAGAGGGAAGTGCAGGGTTACAGAGAAGGTGATAAAAGGATAACCAAGGACTAATGAAGAGAAGAGAAAGATTAGTATTCAATTGTTATAGAGTTTGAATGTTTTGCAAAGGAAATTCAGTAGAGGTTCTCACATAAATAATGAATCCAATAGGTGAGAAATGTCATCTGCATGCACAAGGAGTTAAGGAGGACTCCATAGCCTTGAAGGTAGAAATATAGTGAAGGCTACAAAGCTTGCTAGAAGAGAAGGAAAAAGAATATCATAAGATGAGGTGTGACTCATGGAGTGGATGATTCATCTCTATGTGTAAACACAGGAATGAAGGAAGAAGGAATTGTTTGATATCATCTAACAACTTTTGTCTAAAGTACTCAGAACAAGAAAGTTGCCTCTATTATCAAAGTGTGTAGTGGAAGTAGGGTACATGTGAAAATGGAGGAGTGTATCCTTCCATTTGGATTAGAGTGGTCTTGAGTGGCCAAGCAGTGCTTCATAGTGATTCACCAAATGAAGTGAAGAGAGGTATTTAAAATTGAGCAAAGCCATGGATAGAAAAATATATTGGAAAGGATGACGTAAAAGAAACATTTCATAATGTTGAAATTCCAATCAATGAGAATGGTATTTCAAGACTGGTTAGGTCAGGGAAATGGGGAGTGGTTAATTAGATTACAGGGTTAATATTTAGTTGGAGTAGTGCATGTTACAAAACTATGAATATTGATAATTTTATCCGAAAGATGTTGGAACGGGATTCTCTGCATAAAGGAAGCAATTGTGAGATGGAAACACTAGTTGATCTAGTGGTTGGAAATGTAGAATGGCCAAGTGGGCCTTGGCTAGAAGGTTCAAAATAAGGGCCAGTGGTGCACAATTGAGTAGAATGAAAGTGCACAAGGCAGTGAGGTTCTATAAGAATTCAAGGAAATCCATCTACAATAACAAAAATAAATAAATAAAATTGAAATAAATATGCACTAGAGTGCATAATAGATTTGATGCATGATGCATACAATAAAGATAGAATGCATGTGCATGAAATAGGAATGAAATATTAAATGATTAATGCATATTGATGTGCATTGGTGCATGTGGGAATTATTGAACATGCTTGTGGCATAATTACAGACTGAAGCTAGTCTGTAGTTATATGTAAAATAATGCAAATAAGATAATTGGGTATGACTAATGATGGATGGTGTATCCAGGAAAATTATTATAGCATCGTTGAAGATGTTAATGATGTTGTTGCATATGAAAGTCATCGATATAAAGACAAAGGAGAATGGTAAGAGTGTTGAGCAAGAGAATTGGTGAAAGGAGTCGACGAGCTTCTACAAAATATCAAATGATCAGGTAGCATCAAGTAATTTGATAACAACCATGCATGTATGCATTTGGTTGCTTATGTTGCATAAAATAAGGGAATCCAGGTAAGAATTCCCTCAATTAAATTCCAATAATTAAATCGATGTGAAAGGCAGAGGACCTTGGAGGTAAAAATTTATTTAATATATGAATGCATCCATATGGAATTTAATTGCATATTGTTTTATGTTGGTTATGAGACCATAACCAAGTTAAGCCAAGAGACATACTCCTGCAATAACAATGAATATCATTAGGGATGCCCATGTGTGGGGCCATGATGTGGTTGGAAATGGAAGAGATATAGAGCCATACGAGTGCATAATGGTCTTCCACTGTATAATCGATGTTTGGACTACAACCTCTTTTCCAACACAGGAGAGCACTAAGAGAATTATATTCCTAGTGTCGTGTATGGGTTGAAGAGGAAGGTATCCAAATGATCAGACAGGTAAATGGAGAAGAGTTTGGATAATGTGTTAAGGCATTGGATATAATTTCCAACTCACCATGGTGGAATACATAACATGGATACATGGTATTACAGAGCCAATGCAAAGATGCATTGTGTAGATGTGGCCATGGGTATTGGCACATTGGTTTTATTTATTGGTAAAGTTGATTGCATTATAAAAAGCTTGGTATGCTAGATAATGTTTATGCAAGGAATGATAGTTTCATTCCATTTAATGTGAATAACAGTTGAAAGTGATTGAATTTTTAGAGTAATATAATTTTGAAATCACTTCATGTGATGATTGCAAATGTTGCAATGAGATGATAATGTGCACAAATACTAACAATTGTTTGGTTGAATGAAAATTGAGAAGAAATGCAAGAAAAATATGTCTTGGATATGGTAATGGTGTAAGCCCATAAGGAAGACAGATGGCGGCTAGTCCAAGAGCCAAATGTCTTGAAAAGAAATCTCATGCTCAGGAAACTTAGTTTCCTATATGTAAAACAGATTTGGAAATTAATAAGTAAAATTGTTATGACGATATCTTATGATGACTGTATGTCTGTGATATAGATGAGATGATGGATATTAAAGATAGAAAGGTTAGGAAGAAGGGTAATGTTACAGCACTGTAACTCTATGATTGCCACAGGTTACAAATTTCTAGTGAAGGTCTCGTAGTGAGTTGGTTCACCCCTTGCACAAGAACACCTTGGAAAATGATGGATCTCACGAAGGACTGTGTAGGAGTGAAGGGGATGTTTGATCTTGGAGGGTGAGGATGGAAAGGGAGAGGGAACTCAACAATGCATATGGCATGGTATTTGGAATCATGAGGTTGTGTCAACAACGAACAATGAGTTAAATTCTTTTGATGGCTGCTCGTGGAATAGAGAAACAATCATATGAATAAGTGAACGTATTTACTATGTTACTTATGTTGAAATATGGGTTAATTGTTGTTCAATGCATTCTAAGATTTTCCTTATTCATTGTTGTTTATTGTGCCCGAATGACATTTTTGCATTTGTAGTTTTATGTGATTAAATGCTTTTGTGTTTGTTTAATCATTGTTATGTATGTTTAAGTTGATTGTGTTATGTTTAATTGTTATGGGAAGTTGCATGATGTTGTATGTCATGTTGTGTATTTTCTTTCCACCAAATTTGTGTTAATGTGTTGTGCAAGAGGAACAATTGCAACTATTTGAAAGTTGGAGATTACATTATGACAACTGGAGTTCATGGAGCCACAACTCATAAACTTCTTATCTGACCTTGTGTTGGAACCATCGAAGGGAAGTGGTACAACCTGAGGGACTGCAGTGAAAAAAACAGGGTGCACTCCCTTGGGTTGTACAGGTTGATGGGAACGAGAGTTTGTTGGTTGGAATTGTTGTGGGAATCGACAAAGTATGAAAGATATTGCAGTTGGAGCTAAAGGAAAGAGGTTTAGACCACAAAGAATGAGAGACTGTTGGTTGGAACTACTTCCAGAATGATGAACTATGAAATCATTTTACACAATTTGGGCCATGATGCCTATGTATCTATGGTTTTTGGGATGGAAATCCTATGTATTTATGTTGCAATGAGATTCTCGGATGATATTTAGTCGGAGAGCCCAGTTTTGTAATATGCATGAACAATTGTAGGCTATTGTGCACTGAGGAAAGTGAAAAAGTATGGGGGAGGGGATTGTAACATCCCTGATTTTAAACCCCGCAAATTACAATGTAATTGTATAAATGTCATTTAGGTTGGTGAGCCGATATGTTTGGGACAAAGAACCTGTATTGATTAACATGGCCAAGGGTCGAACTATGTAATATGAACATTGAAATGATTAATAAAGATGATAATTACTGGCTACTATATGAGAGGGATAATAACAATGGGGTGATATGATTCCATAAGAGAGAGGGGTCCAAGGGGGGATTATGCATGGGTATTAATCCAAACCCACCTTCCTGAATTTTATTCTCATTGTGTATAACCTTATAATTTGTTGTTGAGTGTTACCAAAGCAAATCATTAAACCCATGTAAGAGGGTGGGTATGAGGAGTCACATCCTAGATTTATTGGCAGCATGAGGATGAAGTACAATCATATTTGGGAAGAGTGAGATTCAAGCAAGAAAGGGAGAAGAAGGGAAATTCATATGCAGAAGGGGACAATTTTTTACATGTACATTTTGGACAACAAAAGAGGAGATGAGTGTTGAGAAGAGCACCATCCATGTTGTTTTTGAAGGTAGCCACGGTTTGGTTGTGTTTTATGCTGAGAAAAAGGCATGTGTGCCTATAAAACAGGTTGTAAGCTTGTAATGTGTTTTCTTGTTGAGGAAATGGCTCAAGAGCCTTGTGAAGGATGTTGTGAGAACTCCTAAAGCAATTGAGAGTTCTTGGAGTCTCCAACTGATAGATTCATGACCAACATATTGCAACGGAAGCCATGATCAACGAATGATACAACTTGAGGGACTGTGAGCAGTGAAGGGGGTACATTCCTTGGGTTGTGCAGGTTGTGGGGAAGTGAGATGGAGGGTTAGAATTGTTGTGGGAGTAGAACCTGGGTTTTGTGGCTGTTGTGTGTGGAGAGTGGAAATCCAAGAGAACTAAATCTCCTTGTGGGCTCTTAACCTCAACTCGAAGGTGGTATGTTGTTGAAAGAAAATAAATAGTAACACTTATGGTTGGGAGGTTCATCTATTGTATGCAACCAGTTGATTAATTATTAACAAATAAATATTTTATTGTTTTCATTTCATTATTTTATTCTACAAATGTTTCATACAAATTATATGTGTTTTATGTTTGCTTGAACAATTTCATTCATAGATTTATATTATGTTGCAGTTGCATGGGTTATTTGAAATATTGTGTGCAATAAAAATACAAACCAAACTTTTCATTATCAAACGATGCTTCGAACTAAGTGGCATAGAAAAATCATTAAACGTGGAGGGAGGACCCGTTACCAAATTTAGCTTACAATTAAGTGGCATGGAAAAAGCATTGAACATGGAGGGACCTCTCACCAAATTTATTGAGGTCCTCCTCTCATTTTCAATAAGTTCCTCCCTAACACTCAATTAATCATAGTTTCAACCAAAGCTTAGAATTATGTGGACTCGGAGGCATTAAACATGGAACTTGTGAGTAAACTTATTCAAATCATCCTCTCATTTTTATGAAGTTTTTCTATAACACTCCATCCATATTTGTGAATAAATAAATAAATTTATTCACAATCTCCTCTCCTCATTTTCAAGAAGCTCATCCGTGATTGTATTTTATATATATGTATTTTTAATATGATGATGATGATTAATGTCTACTAAGACCGAATTAGTTTATCCGACCTTAAGAGGGTAAGTGATTACTTGTGATTCTTTAGAATTTTGTTTCTGTGCTCGAAAAGCATTAAGAGAAGCTTTCCAAGATCACCATACTTTTGTTGTGTTAAGAGGTAGGAAGGTTGGTAGTGTGATAAATATTTTGAAAATGAGATCTAATATGGGTATATGCTAGACAATCTAAAAGAAAGTCCTTTTCATCTTCAACCTTCTTAGTGTCACAAATGTGACACACTCTTTCATCTCATGGCGTTTTAGGAATTGACCAACGCCCAGTTTCACTATGGAGCTCGTGAGAACTTGTTATTATCTTAGCAATGCTTATTTTTTTCTTTACACTTGGGAAAACAGATAGATAATTTTGATCTTCTAGATTAGGGTTGATTACATCTTTATAATACCTTAATTTTCTTTTTTCCTCTAACTCTTTATCACACCACATTTTTTCCTTAAATTTTGATTTGACTTTTTTTTTTAATAGTATCTTTATTCT
>JASDQU010710443.1:7427-27787 GCA_032191745.1 Picea mariana
CTATATGTCGAGTCACTTCAATGCAGCACAAGTCCTCCCAAGTGGAGTGACTTGGTTCCTTGAGGGAGCTTGCCCCTCTTCGTTTAATTCTGCCTCAGAATCCCAGAGTTGATCTCTTGCTCTCCTTGTTTTCCACACTCCCCTCCTTGGTTGTGCGACTTTGTGCCTTTATAGGCATAGATCCATGCCAATCGTCGTGTCTCTATGCCCATGGGTGAGTCAACCCATCTGTTCACCAAGCCACACCCCTTCACAACGTTGGGTATAGACTTCTCACGTGGGCGCATTCAGGTGGCTTTCCCAGTCGACCCGCCGAACTCATGATCGGTGCCCCCATCTATCCGATCGACCCATCGTTTTGGTGAGTGTGACGCTTACCCAAGTTGAGCTGACTTGTCTAGGTGCATTGTCCTCATCCCTTAGTTGATTTGTCTGTTTCGTGTGGCACCCAAGTATTTCCTTCAACTCTTCGTCAAACCGTCTGTCATCTGACTTGTGTCTCAAGGAATCTCAATTAAGTCTCCCTTGGCGTGTCGCATGCCCAAGCTATCGCAGCTCGCCCAATATAAATAAACCATCATCACACTTCATTATGTCTAGCATGCTCATACCACTTGCTCCATTCAACAACCCTAGCTTTTGAAGGTTGCCACAATGCCAAGTTAGTCGAGTGCACATGTCTTTATCCAAGGGTATTACATCCCCCCCCACCCAAATTCATTGTCTACTTTAGAAATACCTCCAAAATTTGTGATCTCCAACTCTGCCCAAGCTCATGTCTCCATCTATGGTTAAATCTGTTTGAAACCCCAAATTCTATCAAAGAGAAAAATCCCAAGTTTCCTTATGAAGTGGAAACCCTGAGTTTCAAACTTGCATTACAATCATCAACAACTTGTGAAACCATCGACACTGCCCTATCCAAAGTTGTGTGTGACCAAAATATCTTCTATGGTGGTAAGACGTCTCTTCCCCAACTCTATTTTCAATGTTTAAGTTTCCACTATCGTGTTGCGACGATCACTATCCATCATGCTACTTTTGTTTCCTCAGCTACTACTACAACCTCAAATAGAACTTCAAAATTTTCAAGTGTTGGACAACATTGAACTTGCTATCGCATCCATACTTCAACCAACTCTATGATGTCTCTACACAATGCTATCCTCAAGTTCTACACTGGTTGGGTAGCTAGTCCAACCATCATGTTCAATTCTTGAAATGTGCATCTCCATGCCTAAACTTGGTCTTTTCCATCCCCATCTCTGTCACTCCGTCCAACTCCAAAAACTAAGGCAAATGTCCACCCTTGTCTCACTACTACTTCCATCGTCCGATCTTCGTCAAGGAGATCCTCCAAAATGTCTAAGTGTCACACTTCAAACCTATTGATGCATCCATACTTTGAATTCCTTCGACAATTCGGTCTGTCCACACAACAATATTATACCAAGGCAAGGTTTCCCCTCACCTTGCTACACTATGAAGTCACGCCGAAGAAAAGTCATCTGCTGCAACTTGACTCCACTCTCCACCTCATGGAATAGTTAGTCAATCTTCTCCACCAAGAACTACACGTCCATACTTCCTTTTCCCCACTACTTCATCACCAAGCCATGTTGTTGCATCTACCTCTCTATGCCTTGGAAAAGATAGACTTCACCTTCAACCATGTTTCCCAAAGAAAGATAAACTCCCATGTCCAAGTACTTTGTTCATGCTACAATATGCCTGTCCACACAATCCTCCAAATGAAGACAAGTCCTCAACTCACCTTATTTCGTTAAGTCACCTTTCCACAACTCAACGTCTGCGATGAGTGTGGCCGACATGCTTACACTCCTCAAACATCCAATGAACTATTCAAATTGCTCCAAGTAGAACGAGTCACCTCAAAGAACTTCCATGCCTTAGGAACATTCACACCAATACCTCTACGAACCTCAACCAATGACCCTCCCTGGATCTATGAGTCATCGCACAATCATCCACAAGTCACCGAGGTGTACTCTTTTGCATCCAATGTCCCATACCAAATGTGAGTGAACACCACCCAAGTCACTTGGTCTACATTCTACCCTTTCAAGTTGACTACCAATAATTCTTGGTCGACTCCTTTGTTGAATCCATCCATATCCTAGAACGAAACTGCATGGACCTGCTACAACTATCCAAACTCTTGCACTATCTTCATGATTTTCAAGTCATATCATGATCAAATGAATCTAGCTAAGGCACTAGGAACCAAGTCACCTCACCCATCCTCTCAAACTCAACACACACGTAATTCACTACCCACTTTACTACAACAACCTATCTAATGCGCCTCATCAAAGAGTTAGGAAACTTCCTCAACCCACCTCCATCATTGCATTCAAATCTGCCTATGTCCACCACAAGACTCATCCAATCAAGTTGTCATAATCTCTTTGGACATTCACCCAACTAAGGCATCCCAAACTATTAAAATATTTCTTAGAATCTGCCAAACTCGAGTCAATCTCAACTTTGTCGGTTCTCACCACATAAACAAATTGCATTTGAACCACCAAGTTATCTGACTTCCCTTCAAAGAACTCACTACAACACTTAGGAAATGCAAGAACTCAAAACCAACCATACCTTCCCCAATGACATCCTTGGTTGTGCCCATGGTTCAGGTCTGTTGTCTTGGACCTTCAATTTCCCAAGCAATTGACTCTCTGCATGAACTCCCCGTAATCATCGTCCACAACTCCACAAACCTGCAAGACCTTCGTTGTGATACAAGGATGAGTCCACTCGTCCACTTCATAAATCCATATAAGTCTCAAACTTTGCATGCAACTGACTAAACTCATATCCAATGTCTTACCATCTTCGCACCTTGAGTGATTCCGCTTCAAGGAACCATGCATCCACCACTCAACTGTCAAGTCATACTGTTGTTAACCAACTTTTGTAACTTTGTGAAGAGTCACCTCATCCGAAGGTTGCAATCGAACAACTCGTCCAACAACCCAACTCAACTCAACTATCGTTCTCGGTGATGCACAACACAAAGATGTCACAAAAAAATGTGTCAAAATAATTTCTTGCTACAAATATACTCTATGTCGTACAACACACCCAAGTGCTTCACCTCACTACAACCCAGAATCGCTCCCCTTCACGTTCATTTATGCGATCACCCCCTACGATCACTTCCATGATCACTCTTGTAGTTAGATATGCGACATGTCGTGCAACAAATCCTACCTTCATTTGCTTTGCCCAAGTGCTCGGTTCACCCAACGAAATTTGTTCCTGGTCTCTCGAAGGTGTGCACAATAGGTCCAGCATTGATTACTATCCTAAACCAACCAAGTATGCAACCAAATTGCATCTGCAATCAAGTCTGCTACAATTTTTGTGATGAAGTCTGTGATGAGTTCTGCGATTACCCACCCTGCCTAAGTGCTTTATTTCACCACAAACTATGCTCAAGGTGTGCGCCTAGACCAACCTTACAACACACCATAAACCAAACCTCTTGTCGTAAATCTGATGCAAAGTCTACGATGAGCAAGTTCACTACACCGAAAAATTCATAAAGTCTGCGAACATCCCCACTGAACAGTCTTCACAAAAAACTGCCTTCAAAGTTTGCTTTGATACCATTTGTCACATCCCCACAGTGTGCCTAGCTGAAACTTGTGATCATACACCTCTTGAGGGCATGCGACACCATGATGTTTCTCACTCAGATGCTTGGAAACACCAAGGATACTTCATCCGGACTACACCTCTTCACCTATAACATACCCATACTTCTTTCTAGGCTACATGTGAGTCTCTACTCTAGTTCAACTCTTGTATACTTAGAAAATTGTTATCAACTTAATTCTTAGTCATATAAAAACATACATCCATGAAACAAAGAGAACACTTGTGAAACAAACAAGATAAACACATATATATTGCGGGCGACATAAACCATGCCTAACACTTGGCTAAGTGTTTCTTATTGTTAAACAATTACAATATGAGCACTATTGGCTCGGTTTACAATTAGGCAGAGTCACACGACTCATCTCACCTCACCAAAAAACTCATACATAGATTCGTCACATAAGGTCTCTCTGTCGCAACTGTCTTCCTAACCTTCTGTAATGCACCTCAGACGTTCCCTCAACCACAGACTTACTGTCTCTTTTCTACTGCAAAGCTTCTCATAAACCTGTGGTTTTGTCTCCTATCATGCCTCCTCAGACCCACAACAAGACTTCCCCAAACTCAACCAAAAATAAGGTCACCCCAACTCTGTCAATTGAGTCACCTCAAGGTAGCACGAGTCCTCCCAAGTGGAGAAACTTGGCTCATTGAGGGAGCTCGCGTGTCTTTGTCTAAGTCAGTCTCAGAATCACAAAGTTGATTTCTTTCTCTCCTTGACTTCAAAGTTGTGATCCTCCTTGGTTGTGAGCCCTTGTGATTTTATAGGCATCGATCCATGTCAATCATCATGTCTCTATGAATATGGGTGAGTTGACCAGTTGTTTCACCAAGTCGTTCCCTTCACAAAGTTGGGTTGTCTCTTCATGTGGGCACATTCAGGCAGCTTGCTCAACTGACCCACTTAACGCCTCATTTTGTCGTCGATTCGACCCTCAAAAATCCTAACTGGTGCCCCCATCTATTTTATCGACCCATCATTTGGGTGAGTGTAGCTCTTATCCAATTCAATCCATCTTTTCTAGGTGTGCCCTCCTCATTCCTTAACCAATTCGTCTGTTTGGTGGAGCACCCAACTCTTTCCTTCAACCCTTCATCAAACTGTCTCTTGTCTTTCTTGTGTCTCAAGGCATATTGATTGAGTCTCCCTTAGCGTGTTGCATGCCCAAGGTCTCCTAGCTCGCCTCATATAAAGACATCATCCTCACACTTCATTATATCCAGTGCGCTTATACCACTTGCTCCATTCCACAACCCCAACTTTCGAAGGTCGCCACAAAGTCAAGTCAGTCCCTTACCATAGAGAAAACGACAATTGGCTATTACATAGTCGGCTTCTCCTTCCTACAATGTGTAGAATATGTTCGGATTCACAAAAGTAAGGAATATGTTCGGGACTCGGAAGATGTAGTCCACAATTACCATTCTATTTTCTAATTACTCCTTGAAATACATCATTCTAGAAGAACGATGGAACTTGACTCACTTGGAATAATCACAGCTTATTAGTCCTTGTTGAAGGTGCAAATGGACTATAGCCATCTATAATTCGTTGAATTCATATTAATATGTCCTTTGACTATAAATTTTCACATCGTCTATATTGTTCGTACTATAGAAGTAAAAATATTATTTTATATATATAAAAAAAACTTATATGTCATCGTCTCATTGGAGAATATATTCGAGGTCTTATTTCCAGTTTCATTGTTCCCAATGTTGTAAATGTGTATATATCCAAAGTTTTGACCTTAGACGCTCCTTTTTTTATTTTTTATTACATTTTTACTAAAATGTTTACATACCGAAAGTTCTGAGCATGTATGTTGTTTTTTAATGTTTTTTTATTATTACTCCCTGCCGAATGTGTAGAGGGACTATAGCGATCACATATTAATATGTCCTTTTATTGTTGTTATTATTATTATTATTATTAGTCATTTGTATTTGTATTGAAATGTTTATGTACCAAAGGTTTAGAGCATTGACACGGTGCTTGAATAGGCCTGACAACTTAAATGCTTACATAGCGCGAGGTCCTAAAACATGCATGACAACTTAAATGTTTTCATACCGTGAGGCCCTTAGACAGCCTAACAACCTTAAATGTTTACCTAAATAGGCTTCTCAGAGTACATTTTTCCTTGAATTTTTCCATACAATGTTGTAGTGAATTTGGACAATATTGTTTTCCACCGCTAGTTGAATAGGGATTGCATGTTTCATACTTCTTCTATGCTTGGAATGAAATTTGGTCATCGTTGAAGCTACATACATTGTTTACTGGTTCGGTGGGTGCTTCTTGTTCGTTGGTTCATCGGTTGTTTCTTGTTGTTGTTTGGTTCAACTTTGCAAGCTTGGGGACCTACGCCTGTGGTTGGACCTGTTGGTGCTTGTTGTTTGCTTTTGTTTACTTCAACTTTGCAGGGTTGGGGTCCTACATTCGTAGTTGGATATATATATATATTTTTAATTTGTGGGGTCCAGGTGTTGCACCCACAATTCAACCTGTGCTTCTGTCGTTCATCGTTTCAGAGTAAGTTTCGGTGCCATAATTTCATTTTCTATTCGTTATTTGTTGTTCATTGTTTGCAGTTTTGCAACTAAGAATGTTTTCTTATTTCTACTGGCATGCTCATCATATGTTTCCGGTTCCTTTTGTTCTTTGGCTGTAGCTTGGTAATCGTTGGAGATACATATGTTTTTTACTAGTTCGATGGTTGTTGCTTGTGCGCTGGTTCGTTGGTTGTTGATTGTTGTTGTTTGGCTCAAGTTTATGAGTTTGGGGCCCTGGGGCTATAGTTGGGCTTGTTCAATCTTGCTCGTTGGTTTGTTGCTTGTTGTTTTCTTTTGTTTACTTCGGCTTTGCAGGGTTGGGGTCCTGCGCTGGCGGTTGGAGCTATTTTTTTTTTTGCACTTTGCGAGTGGACCTACGGTTCTATTGTTTGCCATGTCTGGCGAAGTCGAGATTTGGCGAAGTCAAGATGTGAAATTACAATGTCCATTGTCTTTTTGCTAAGATAAAAAATATGCAAAACACACTTATTAACCATATATTTTGAAATGTGCCCATATCACAATATAATCTATTTATCCTCTACACAGACTGGTGTGACCACGATACAATTTGTCTTGTACTTGAAATATGATATGTACACCAAAGATACTGCAAAATTATATTTCCATGTCTCGAAGCATATTTGGATAATTTTCCACAGAAAACCAAAATCATTTAGCTATGGCCATGCAATTTCTTAATATTTTGTGGCTTGTAATATATTTAGGGCAGGAAAAAACTTTATATATTTACAACCATGGATAGAGAAAAGCAAAGGCTCATGTTTCTAACTATCTTTTATTCTATTCGCTGATTCTCATTTAGTGTATGTACATATTATTTGTTCTCCACCGCATACCATCTTCCATTCATGTTCATTGTATTTTGTGTGTTCCCACATTCAAACAAACATAATAACTGGAGAAAACGAAGGAGTCTTAACTGCAGCGGTGGAAGAGGAGATACAAAGGTACATGCTTGTACTGTTATTTCATATTTCGTTGTTTTGTATTTCATTTATTCTCTGTATATGTGTTCACCTAGTTTGTTGTATGTAGATATTGCGTACCTTCCTACATAATAACTTATCTTCATGTCCTTTGTATTTCCTGTGCCGCTACATTGAAAAAATTCAAAATCTATTTAATTTTTTTTACATGTCTTCCTACATACTAACTTCCTTCATGTCCATTGTATTTTTCATGCATTGCTACATTTAAACAAACAAAGAGGCTAGAGAGGACGATGGACTCTTTGGCATGAATGTAGAGGAGGAGTTGCAGAGGTGCATACATGTACTCTTATTTCATATTCCAATGTTTAGTATTCCATTTATTGTCTGTGTATTTGTTCTACTTCTTTGCACCTTTTTTGTTGTATGTATATACTACGTATTTTTCTACATAGTAACTTATTCTTGTGTGAATTGTATTCTCTTTGCTACTACATTGAAATAAATAGAACTGTATTTCTTTCTTTCACATGTCTTTCTGCATACTAACTTGCCTTCATGTCCACTGTATGTTCGATGTTGCTACATTGAAATAAATAGATTGGTTGGACATGAATATGAATTCTTATATGCCACAACAAAGGGGTCTATGGTACAATATTCGAAAAGGTATACCAACTGTGATAGTAAATCAAACATACAAAATGGGTGGGCGCATATAATATTGGACTAGAAAAGGATGATTTGGCAACAATGGGCCTTTATTGAGACTTCCCGCTTCCAAACATTGCCCTCCCCATTTCTAATTTTTCCACTTTCTATTATCCCTTTTTTTCCCCCTCTTCTATACTTAACTTTTCTCGTCTACTTTTGCTTTCTAGTTTCTTTGCTTAGTCATCTTTCCGAAAATGTGTAGGTGTGTGGTTTGGTGTACTCACGGGTTCACATTTATGGTCATGATTATACCTCATTCCATACTTACCCACTTTTTTTATCGCGGGTTCCCGGGCTGGCGGGTTCAAGATTGCACCTCTTCCTTCAGAGGCTCCACGATATACTAATTGGCCGTTGTACCCTCCCATCATGCCCTATTTACTATTACACATTTTTTCAGTTAAAAAATCTGAGGCATACAATTTGATCGTCGGGTCCTAATGTTTCATGAGTATCCCTTGACACCCTATTTCGTATTCTATCTCCTTCGACCTTGTATGTGACATTCAGAACAATTATGGACAATATACAATGCATATTCTTATTTAGTCCTTATGATGTTCATCTACACATTCTTGCATCAAAAAAAGTTGGACTAGTAACATGGCCATGAGCAGTTAATCATCGCAAACATTAGCAAACCGATAATGCCAAAGGTAAATATGCATACATTATGTTCCTCATATTTTTACCAAACAAATATCTTCAAATATTTATTCATCTATGCCATGGTGAATATGTTGATGTCATCTGCAACACATACTTTGCAGTTCACAAGAAGTATCAACAAGCGCAAGCGAGACACCAAACATAGGGCAAGTTCCATAGACTAAGAGGTCTCATTGAAAAACTTTGCCTCCATACTCCATCCAAGTTGTGCATCTACTTGTACTTTTATGCCAAGAAAAAAGAAAACAAAAAAATAATGCACACTACCATTCACATAATGGTCATCTATGGCACCTACTTGGACAAGGAAAAAAAAACTATATCCATTATGTGTGCTGACATGATAGACAAGGAGGCCCTGATGACAGTCACACTGATGAGGCTCCATAATCCATCCAAGTTGTGCATATACTTGTACTTTTATGCGAGGAAAAAAGAAAACAAAAAAATAATGCACACTACCATTCACATTACTTTTCCAGTTAAAAAAATGTCACCAGGCCTAAACTTGTAACGCCCAAAATTCTATCAATAGAGGGCTTGAAAAGCCGTCGAACTGGACAAGTTTTCGTCGAGAACATCATGGTCATCTATAGCACCTACTTGGACAAGGAAAACAAAACTATATCCATTATGCGTGTTGACATGATAGACAAGGAGGCCCTGATGACAGTCACACTGACTATTCCCACACAACTTGTCCAGAAACATGTAGAAAATATATTGTCAGGTAATGGGATATCCATTACAAATTGTAATATATTACCCAAAATAGTATATGACCGTGGTGATTGTGATTGGATTATATCGCTCAAAGAAACAAGTATTGTGGAAAATATGCAGACCGACAATGCCAAAGGTAAATATGCATACATTATGTTCCTCATATGTTTACCAAAAAAATATCCTCAACTATTTATTCATCTATGCCATGGTGAATATGTTGATGTCATCTGCAACACATACTTTGCAGTTCACAAGAAGTACCAACAAGCGCAAGCGAGACGCTTAACATAGGGAAAGTTATGTAGACTAAGAGGTCTCGTTGAAAAACTTTGGCTCCATACTCCATCCAAGTTGTGCATCTACTTGTACTTTTATGCTAGAAAAAAAGAAAACAAAAAAATAATTCCCACTACCATTCACATTACTTTTCCTGTTAAAAAATGTCACCAGGCCTAAACTTGTAACACCCAAAATACTATCAATAAAGGGCTTGAACAGCCGCCAAACTAGACAAGTGTTCGTCGAGGACATAATGGTCATTTATAGCACCTACTTGGACAAGGAAAACAAAACTATATCCATTATGTATGCTGACATGATAGACAAGGAGGCCCTGATGACAGTCACACTGACTATTCCCACACAACTTGTCTAGAAACATGCAAAAAATATATTGCCAGGTAATGGGATATCCATTACAAATTTTAATATATTTCCCAAAAACGTATATGACCATGGTGATTGTGATCAGATTATATCGCTCAACGAAACAAGTATTGTGGAAAAAATTCCCGCTATTTATTCAGAATATCGTTTCGTCCCAGTCACAACTATCAGCCAACTTGCACAGAGCAATGACATTTACCCAATCAGAACCATTGGTGTAGTGGTCACACTCACAAGAAAACTTGGCTCGCAACACATTCTCCATATAAAAGATGGAGAGTTAGACAAAGACAAGGCAATGGTATCGTTCTCCATATCCAGTTTTTTCCTTTACTTTCACATGTCCATGTATTTTGGTTATGTTACACAAATATTACACTGTTCCATGTTGCAACTGCAATTGTTCGACACCTATTCAAATTTGTTTTCTTGAATGGAACAACAATTGCATAAAGGGAAATTTCCACTTGTGCTCTTCAAAAATGTAACAAAGAAAATAGATGTTAAAGAAATGATCTTTCTCACAACTCAAGCAACATTTGTAACAGAGTTGTGAACATACATAGTACATGATCCCAAGAAAGTAACTAGCTCTACAACTATTGTGCATATACATCTACAATTTCATCCTCACTTTGCTCATACAAATTGCCTTCACCAATTTTCTACAATTTTTTTGTTTTTTGTTGTATAGTTGTATATTATATTGTTCAATATATTAACTACTATGCTCATGTTCCCAGGTTGAGGGTGTTTTGGTTGCAGTGAATGCGTACTTGACCCCCTTCGAGCCTGCATGATCCAAATGCAACTCTCCTTCTTCTACTTTTGCTTTTGTAAGTGATGATTCAATTGATCTACGATGCAATAAAAAATGTCCTTACATATATATACATTGCCTCAATGCTTCCATTTGGACTGTGGGAAACACAATTGTACATTGTACAATTAGACAGTATCTGTTACAAGATGTGCTTCCTGGGTTAGCAGAATTATCATATGAAGCATACCTACAAAAAAAGGAAAACAATGTCTACATGTTGCGCGACTTTCGAATACATAGAAAATTTACCTTAAATGAGGACAATGCAATATTGCATATCAGTTGAAAAAAAAAATAATCATATCAAGCTTTGGCACGAAACGAAAAAATATCATGTGTGTCTGTAATTTTTCTTCAACACTTAGATGAATGTTCTTCAGACTCGAGTTCTTCATATTTTACATCTATGGCTGTGAAATTTTCTATCCAGATATTTTGTCTCTTCTTGTGCACTTGAAACAACCAGGAGAATCTAACTTCAAATGCAATCAATGTTATTATTTTCATATTTTTTTGCATCTCCCAATAAAAATTTTGCATATTTGTTGGGGTGTGCAAATGAAAAAAAATGGTGGCTAGTTGTGGCTTTGTTGGAGGACTCTACACCTTTTTGGGTGCCCAAATTGGAAAAATGTTTTCCAATTATATAACCGTGGCATGATTTCTGCATTTTTTTTGGGTACCCAAATAAATAAAAAATTGGTCTCCAACTATACATTTATGGTATGGTATCTGCATTTTCTCGATTCCCTAATTGAAAAAAAAGGAATCAGCATGGATTGAAACATGAGCTTGAGATCTTCAGAACTCTTTATAGAGATTGGGGAGTTCAGGCATTGGAATTCATACAGGCAGGTGCATTTATTGGTGATGTACAAGCGCATAAGATTTTTCAGTCCATAAATGGGAAGCATGAGGACAAACCCCATACAAAGTATACAACTATAAATAACTCAAGCCCATCCTTTGAACCGTCAAAATAGCTTACTCCTCTTGGAAAAACCATCAGGCATTTCCAATAATATTGGAAATTTGGCATTGTTAAAATTGGTAGTGATAGAACATGACACTATCAGAAGAAAATGTCCATAGTGATCTTGCTTCATGGTAAAATAATAATCAACAAGTTTCTTGTTCCCCATTTTGACGTTTGGTTATAGCTTGGGTACATTGGCGAAGCTCCGCTGGTTTTGTGTTGTCTTGTGTTTGGAAGAATTTTGTTCGTATCCCATGGCCCCGATTATTTTCTCATGGGAACATATACCAGGTGTAAGAGAAAACCAATGCCATGTGTGTTTTTGTTTTATATATCAAATTTTTTGATGCAAAGGTTGATGCATACTGCTCTATGGAACCTTGTGGGATCTCTCTTGGTGCCTTCTGTGTTCATACGTTGCCTTGTGCCTCAACTTTCAATACATTTGGTGTTTACTTGGTTCTTGGTTGTATGCTTCATTCTGAAAAATTAATAATACATTCAGGATCTTGGCAATTTTTCTATGATCTTAAAGAATATATAGGACATGATTTGCCTTTTAATATAAGCTCTCTGATGCAAATGTAGTATGTGGCTCATTTTAGCACTTTTCCTTGATCGATGAACTTAACAAAATTAATCTCCAGGAATAATTTGAAATAAAAGGATATATAATATGTGAAGTCCAATGGAACTATTGACGCAACTCGCCCCTCAGTGGACGGTCGCTTCACCAGGACCTTCACTAACCTCGACCCGAAGAGCTTTGATGCTCCTCCAATCCCGTATCGGAACCTTCTGTCACCCACAGGATACTTCTCGGCGATCTCCCCTTCGCGATTCGGTAAATCGGACCTCGCGATATCGCGAGACTTGCAGCGCTGTTCTCATGCAATCAACCGTCGAACCCCGATCCACGATGGTCAACAGTCAACCCTCGAGATGTCGCCACTCGCAATGTCGAAAACTTTCCTTCTCCAAAATCTGAGTGCCGATGCACGATGCCACGTGTTGTACTCCACATAATATTCGTGGGACCCGTCGCAACTCGCGACCTCGCGATTTCTCCGTGCTCCTTTCAACTTTGCAAATGCCAAAGTGCCGAGTCTCGAGTCCTCAGGATCTCGTACCACCTGTCCCTCTGATGATTGATGGCTCCGATTAAATCGGGGGATCGCGACTCGCGATTCCGACGTGCATGTATTACTTGCACTCGCCAACCCCGATATGCCGATGTGCGATGGCAACCGGGTTCCTCCGCATTCTGACGGTATCTGGAGACTCTCCTCCTCCACAACCTCAATTCGTCGATTCTCTCTTCCTTGAAGAGTTCTCTACTTTACTACCTTCTCCCTGCGCGAACGAAGTAGAGGTACTACCCCTCCTGAGCTTCTGTAACTCTGCCTCCTCAGAGCTCTCCCTCGAACACACTCCCTGTGCTCGACCTTTCAACAACTCTCAAAGTGTTGAAGTCCTCCGGGTCCTGTGCATTCACAGTCACAGCAACCCCGGCCTTTCCCTTCTCAGACTTGCTACTGAGGCTTCAATTCGACCTGCACTCACCTGCACGGTTCGAATAACCTAACACAACTCTGGTCGATGAGAATGAGAGTTTAACTGTAGAGCCTCCTCAACGCACTCTATGCGGAGGAATTCAACTGCACTCTATACAGGAATCTCTTGGCTCAAATAGAGAAACAATTGAAACTCATTCTCATTCTCTCAAGTTACGAACCTGATATGCAATCACATATGCAACATATACAATATAAGCATAAAGAGAAGCAAGTATGCAACAGCATAACATCAACAACACACACAATTCAAACACAGCCATGGAATTGAATCAAAATCTCTCTTCTATTAATTCAATCTGTTCATGGAGGTTCTTCTTAAGTTCTCTGCCTGCTCCTCTCTTCTGTTCTCAATGCTTGATAACAATCAGAATAATATGAATACAATGTACAAGGAGGGTGCCTATATTCGTTTTCCCTCCCAGGAGTAAAAACTGTCTAATCTACAGTTAATTCCTATCTAACAGCATTAAAACAATTAAATGCCTTCCTATCTACATACAATACAAGTGCGCTTCATCACATCACGCATTAATGTTTGGCGCAGCCATATTACAATGTTTCAAAATTTGAATGCTGGCGCTGTCCAGCTGTCTTCTCTAGGCTCCTCGCGCTGGCTCGCTTGATGGGTGAGCGATGCTCCTGCATCAACTATCGTATCAACGACATGACATTAAAATTCAAATTCGGCGTTTTTATACTTGTGGTGATGTTGACAGTAAAATAACTTTACTTAAACATCCCAAAATTGATTTTCTTGTGGCTTTTCAATGCTTCTCTTATACAAACACATCCTGGAAACTATAAGCATCTCGCTTTATCTATTCCTTGATACATGTTTAATGCACTTCATAGTTACTATTAAGACCATCAATGGGGCTTTCTTACACCAATTCTCACTTCCGAAAATTGCCACCCCCTTTCTTTTTTCCCTCTGCTTTCCCTTTCTGGTTACTTAGTCATTTTTTGGAAAATGTCTAGGTGCGAGAGTTGGCAGATTCACATATTTAGATTTCCACTGATACTTTTATATCACCAGCCCGACCAACCGCTTCCTTGTTCCATATTGAACTTTTTGGATCACGGGTTCCTGGATAGGCAGTTTCAACATTGCGTTTCCATTGTTCTACCGCCTGCAAATAGCAACCGGACTTACCCGATCTACAAATTAACAAACAAATTCCCCTTTTTCTCGTTTGCTTTCGCTTTTTGTTTTCTTGGTCCTTTTCCCAAATGTGTCATTTTTCTGAATGTCTCATGCTTTTATATACAACACCCGAAGTTCTGCAATATACAAATTGACCCTCGAAATCTATCATTGTCTCTTGTTCTGTGTTATGAATTTTGCAATCAATAGTAGGGGTAGATACAATTTGACCATCGGGCCCTCATGTCTCCTAAGTAGAGCTTGTGGCCCTATTTTCAAGCCCGTCAATATTCCCTGTTCTGAGTATGTCTCATTCTTTTATATCATGAGTCTGACCAACCGCTTGCCCATTGCATACTTGGCCACTATTACCATCATTGGTTCCTAGCCAGGCTTGCTCAACATTATGCTTCCATTGTTCCTCTACCTACAAACAACACGCGAAATTTTGCAATATACAAATTGACGGTCGAAATCTATCATTGCGCCCTGTTCCATGTTACACATTGTGCAGTCAAAAGTTCAGAGACATAAAATTTGACCATCGGCCCCTCACGTCTCCTGAGTATATCTTGTGACCCTATTTTTGAAACCCGCCCGACCGCTTTCCATACTTGGCCATTTCTTGGAATTTCTTTTGCGGGTTGGTGGGTGGACAAAATGTACAATGCTTAATCGCTCTTCGCCATCCCCATTACCTTCGTACTTCTTTCTAGATATGCAATTATTAATATTTAATGCTAGTAGATCATCGTGTAGGAACCATTAAGATTGTCATTAATGTTCAAAAGGCCGAAGAAGATTTGTCATTAATACGAATTAAACCAAGATTTGCGGAGAAGAGTGTTATCCTTTCTAAGTATTCATTTCAAGCATGATGCAATCTCTTTTGGGCATAAACCAGTTGGAGCCTTTATGAAATCTCTAATCCTTAATCGCTCTTGGTCATCACCACCACCTTTGCACTTTTTTCTAAATATGGAATTAGTAAGCTTTAATGGTACAACTCATTACGCACGAACCGTGGAGATTATCATTGATTAGTGAAAGGATCGAGGAGATATTCCATTGATACACATTAAACCAATATTTGTGGAGGGTTATATTACCCCTCCCCAATTTTAATTTCAAACATCATCTAAAGCAAACGAAAATTCTCATTAACTTATGGCAACAGTTCCACAACAGGTCTGTCAAGATACAATAAACACCTTCGGGCATGATGGCTAGAGGTTCTAGTATTCCAGGGCATATTCTTACTACTCATCTCCCTTCACCCAAGAGTAAAAATGGAGATGGTCCCTTGGTGCACTGAGAGATATATTTCAAGCCAAATAATTCCAAGGCAACCCTGCTTGCTCAGACAACTTGTCTGCCTGCATTGATGGCTAGTGCAGAGGTTGATGCGATTGATTTTGAGCTGGAAGAAGATGATCTAATGGATGATTACGTCAATGGATGATGGAAATGAAGACGTTGTTCCCACTCTTGCGCCCAAATTAGGGATGATTTTAGGGACTAAATTTCGCTCATGGGCTAATTTTCCATGGTATTTCAAAAAACGAGATTCACTATTTTAAAAATGATTCGCCCAAATTCTATAGGATAAAATTATTTTACCTTAAAAATTGCCAAAATTTTATAAAAACCATATAAAATACTTGTAAATTTGAATATTTTTACAAAAATATCGCCAAACATTTATAGTTGTCATATGAAGGATTAGTAAGATTCGCCAAGGTTTCTACAGTTTAAAATAAATTTCCATCCTTAAAATCATCCCTAGCCCAAATTGAAATCAACCATAACAGGGGGCACTTCCCGGCTCGACGATGGCGGCTCTGACAACACCAAAAGAAGGGGTTTCAGAAAAGAAACTGACATTGAGGGCAATATCCACTTTGCAGATCGAAAGTAGGAATTCTAGAGTTCCAAATTAGTCCGTTCTGGGCAGAAGTATTTCACTGTAAGGAAATGATCTATTGATGCTCCCAGAGATATATTTCAAGAAAAAAAATTATTCAATTGTGGGACCACTCTGTTGTTCTCTGGATATACAATTAACATCTTAGGGGATGAGGACCAGAACTCCCACTGGTGCAAGGCATATTCCTACTACTCCTCTCCTTCCACCCAAAATGGACTAATTTGGGCCTCTGGAATTGCTCGTGCAACCTGTGTCTCTAAAGTCTTCGACTGCAAGGAGGTGGTTTCTTGGTGTGTCTTAACTTTGAGTTTTGGGTTCTTTCGTTTTCCCTACAACATTTTTCGTCTTCTTCCTCACAAGAAGCTTGTGATAACTATCAATTTTATCCCAGGATTGTCTTTCATCTGCTTCAAGCCAAGGATTTATTCCACTGCGGAACCACTCCTATTTCTTTCTCACCTCAAGTCTTCCGCAAGATATTGAGATTGGGGCATTGAACATTGACACCCCAAGGAGAAAACTACAAGGATTTCCTAAAAATAAGCATGGTTATTAGTTTTGTATGCATGTTGAAGAGCATCTCGATGGCTCCTACATGTTGCAGGTCCTGTGCCTATGTTTATGGTAAATGTATTCAATGTTTTGGTCCAAAGAACTCGATCCAATTTCTATGGATAGATATACACTACCCAATATTCTTTTTTTTAATGGATTTACTATTAAAACATTTGCCTTGGAGTCTTGGTTGTTGCTTCTTTTTTGAATTTAACACCTCTTCTCATTGGCATGGCTCGATAGTCTCATAGTTCTTTAATATTGTATTGGCTCAAGTAATTTGATCTAAAATGGAGAATTTAACAATGATATGACAATGCAATGTGTCGATCCATCAAGTTTTATGGAAACAAAAATGAATTTCAGAAAGTTTGAAACCAATGTTCAATTCTATTCGTAATGCATATAGAACATAGCAAGACCAAATCACAATGCGGCAGTCCGGGCCCTTCCATAGAGTTTTCATTTTCATCCCAACCTTGTTAAGAAAAGAATTTCTTGTTTCCCTTTCACTTGCTTGATTCCTTTAGTCCGAAAGGGAACATTTTTTTAGTTGTCCATCCCCTGACCTCTATTTGAGCATTTTTCACTTTATTAATGAAATTACCAAATTTCTTGTTCGTGAATTAAAAGAAAAAAAAAACTGATATATGGTGGCTATAGTCAAATGGGACTATGAAATCAACTACAATATTAAAATTCAGGATCGTCATTGTTGTTTGTAGACATGCAATTATTAAGCTTTAATGCTAACAACCCATCATGCAAGAAGTTTAATACTTAAGTTAATATGTTAAACTCATGGAAGAATGTATCAAGAACACAATTACTCCCACAAGTTGCAATAAAATATAATCTTCAACAAAGCATTTGCTCACACCATTTTTAATGGTACAAGCACAATAGAAAACGAATAAGTGGATAAAGTATTGGACTAGAAAATGATGGTTTTGCAACAATGGGGCTTGTTTGAAACCAATTCCCGCTTATGAAAATTACGCTCCGCCTTTCTATTTTCCCACTCTTTTATCCCATGTAGTTTCTCTTTATGGACTTAGTCGTTTTCTCCGAAAATGTCTTGCTGCGCGGGTTGGCGGATTCACACGTTCACATTTTCATTCATGCTTTTATATCGTGATTCCGACCAAGATCTTCCCCTTTCTCTAAATTGAACTTATATTGTTCCGTTACCTGCAAACAATACTCCGGCTTCTGCAATATATAGATTTACTTTTGGACTCCCACATCATCCCCTCTTCCATGTTACACATTTTTCACTGAAATTTTTCGATACATACAATTTGACAGTCGGGGCCTTACGTCTCCTCGGGAACCCTTGTCACCCTATTTTGAAGCCCGTCCGACCGCTTTCCACACTTGACCATTTCTTGATATCTCTTTCATGGATCGTCGAGTTGGCGGGTTCAAGAAATTTCCAATTTTTGCTTGTTGTTTCCTGTGCTCGCTACCTTCAGACTTATTTCCAAGTATATGCAATAAGTATACAACTTATCCGAAAACATACAGAAAATATCTTGCCAGGAAATGGAATATCTATTGTAGATTTGAATATATTGGACCTTCTTTTCCCTCTTTTATACTTAACCAAATTCCCATTTATTTTTCCCCTCTACTTTCTCTTTCTGGTTACTTAGTCATTTTTCCAAAAATGTTTCAATGCACGTGTTGGCGGACTCACGGGTTCACATTTTCACTCGTTATTTTCTATCGCGACTCTGACTGACCGCTACCCATTCCATGCTTAGACACATTTCAGATCTCGGATTCCTGGGAAGGCGGGCTCTATATTACACTTCTATTGTTTTGTGACTTGCAAACATCACCCGGACCTTCGTGATATACAAATTTACTGCCGCACTCCCACATCATACCCTCTTTTTTGATACACAGTTTGCACACGCAAGTTCCAAGACCTGCAATTTGACCTTCGGGTCGTCATGTTTCCTGGGAAAATATTGTCACCCCATTTCTAATCCCTTGCGTCTTCTTTCCATATTTCACCATTTCTTGGAATCGCTTTCGCGCCTCCAATTCCATACTTACCCAAATTTTTCGCTTGCGGGTTCCCGGACAGGTGGACTTCACTTCCAGTGTTCGTTGACTTGCAAACATCCCCCGGCTTCCGTGACATACAAATTGACTTCTGGACTCCTACATCAACCCCTCTTCCGTGTTACACAGTTTTCACTCAAAAGTTTTGATCAATACAATTTGACCGTCGGGGCCTCACGTCTCCTCAGGAACCCTTGTCAGCCTATTTTGAAGCCCGTTCAATCGCTTTTCACACGACCATTTCTTGCAATCTCTTTCGCGGATCATCCAGTTGGCGGGTTCATACAATTTCCAATTCCTATTCATTGTTTTATGTGCCTGCCACGTTTTCACTTCTTTCCAAGTATACACAATAAGTATATAACTTCTCCAGAAATATGCAGAAAAGATCTTTCTAGAAAATGGGATATCTAGTACAGATGTGAATATATTATCCCTTCTTTTCCATCTTCTATACTTAACCAAATTCCCATTTCTCTTTTCCCTGTACTTTATGTTTCTCGTTACTTAGTCGTTTTTTCTGAAAATGTCTCGCTGTGTGGGTTGGTGGACTCGTGGGTTCACATTTTCACTTGTGCTTTTATATCGCAACTCCGACCGACCGCTTCCCTATTCGATACCTAGCCACTTCTCCGATTGTGGATTCTCTGGTAAGAGGGATCTAGATTACACTTCTATTGTTCTGTGACCTGCAAACAACAACCTAACTTCCGTGATACACAAATTTACAACCGAACTCTCACATCATACCCTCTTCTGTGTTACACAGTCTGCCTATCATCCCCTCTTCTGTTGTACACATTTTTCACTCAAAATTTATGAGACATACAATTTGACCATCGAGTCCTCACGTCTCCTGTGGATCTATTGTCACCCCATTTTGAATCCCTTCTGTATGCTTTCCATACTTCTCCATTTCTTTGAATTTCTTTTGCGGATCGTCAGGTTTGCGGGTTCACGAAATATCCAATTCCTAATCACTTTTTCCTGTGCCCACGCCCTTTGCACTTCTTTCCAAGTATGCAATAACTGAGGTTTATTTCTAACAACTCGCCATGCCTTGAGGATACCTTCATAATAACTGTTCCTACACAACTTGTACAAAAACATGCAGAAAATATCCTGCCAGGTAATGGGATATCTATTACAAATACTTACCAACTTTTTTTTCTTGAGGGTTCCCGGACATGAGGGTTCAAGATTTCCCTTGCATTGTTCCAAGACATGCAAACAACACCTAGAATTTCGTGATATACATGCAAAAAAGATCTTTCTAGGTAATGGGATATCTATTACAAATTTCAATATATT
>JASDQU010710443.1:27887-44303 GCA_032191745.1 Picea mariana
CTTGTTTCTAAATATGCAATTAGTAAGCCTTAATGCTAAGATCTCATTGTGCAGGAACTGTATAGATTTTCATTGATGAGAAAAAGCCTCGAGGATATCTCCCATTAATACACATTAAACCAAGATTTGTAGAGGCTTATATTATCCCTTCCAAGTGTTGATTTCAAAATCATAGAATGTCGTTCGCACGTCGTCAGGTTGGAATGTTCATAAAACCTCTAATCCTTCATTGCTCTTCATCGTACCCGCCACCTTCGCACTTCTAAGTATGCAATAAGTAAGCTTTACTGCTAACAACTTGTCATGCAACACCCATAGATATTGTCATTAATAAGCGAAAGGCTCGAGGAGCTTTCTCATTCATAATCATTGAACCAACATTTGTGGAGGGTTATATTATCCCCTCCAACTGTTCATTTCAACCATCGTCTGGAGAAAATGAACATTCTCATAACCTTATGGCACCAACTCGACAACAGTTCTATGGAGATACAATGAACATGTTCGGGTGCGAGGACGAGAAATTCCAGTGGTCTAGGGAATATTTTTATTACTCATCCCCTACCACCCAGAACAAAATAATTTGGACCTCTGGGATTGCTCGTGCAGACAGTGTCCCTAAATTTTTTGATTGTAAGGATCTGGTCTCTTGGTGCGCCAATAAATATATTTCAGGCCAAATAATTATTCCACTACAGGACCACTCTTATGTTTCTTTGTCACCTCATGTCTTCCGTCAAATGTTAATATTACTAGAGCCAACATCGGTGTTCAAAGGAGAAGATTCCAAGAATTTCCTAAGAAATCATAATAACGGGTTGGACCTATTTCCCGAGTTCCTAGAAGACTCGATGGAAGTTCCTGAAGATATCACAAGCTTGCAGGTTAGTTCATTTAGAAATCCATTCTGAGAGATTACCTAGTTGTTTACAAGCATAACGGGATAGGAATCCACAACAACTATTTCCCTCATGGTTCTTTATATTTTGTATTTCACAGTCAAGGAACAATCCATTTTTTATTGGGGGAAGCTAATTTCCCATGAAATATTTTCCCAATTGTCAAGCTTCAAAAAGGAGAAGAAATTTTATATGTCATCCTACTTGGTTTTTGTGATAGCACATTGCTGTCAGTTTCCAAAATTGTCTCTGTCCAAGAAGGTAAACTAGGAATTCGACCCAATAACATTCTGGTACCATGCCTTGTTGAAACACAAGGTCTCCCACTATTTTTATGAGGTTTTTAATGACTTTGTGTCTATTTTCAGAGTTTTATTGTTAGGAGAAGATGCTCCCCACATATCTGACTAGGAAATCGAGTTTTTGGACAGGAAGGGGGCACTTGAACATATGGATAATTACATTGTGATAAGGTTTTTGACTCCAAGGAAAAACATGCTCTCCTTCTGTTATCACATATAGTTGTCAAGGGCGGTAGGTCATCCAAGTTCATGGTCTGTATAGGAAGCATCAAAGCCCAGCATTCAGAGTATCTCACGTTAGATTGGAAATATTAGCAGACAAGCAGAAAGTTTTAATATTTCCGCGGCAGAGATTCCAGAATCAATTTAGATCAGCAGCTCACAGGCATTCAGAAGTCCAAAATTGCGCAAAGTATAGTGCCAAAGGAAAAGGTCTGAAGTCCCAAGGCCTGGAGCGAGCATGAGTCATTTATCTTGAGGGGGACAGGTGGAATTCGATCCAAGTATTAGGGGAAATGAGCTTTGGGAGTTCTGAAATGAGAAAATCCCTGAAGTACTGAAGCGCCGAAGAGACGAAGTCCCAAAGCGTCGAAGAGCCGAAGCGTCGAAACACGTGGCACACTCATTAGTCATGACATGTGGCACGCATTCCAGGTCATTTGGTTGTGACATTCACCCTTTTTCATATGACACATGTCACCCTTCTTTCCATGACACATCAACAACCGTGACATCATATGACATCAGGCCACCACGTCACTTGGACAATTTTTCCTCTAGGAGTTTTTTCATGTTTCACATTTGAAACTCTCAAAGACAGAAGTGTAAAAGGCCCAAAATGAATCTGAACCATCAATCTGTGAGGGCCATGCGTCATTAGATCCTTGGTTTCATAGGATTTACTTGAAGGAATATCCAAGGGACATATGGCATTGATCCGTGAACTTCGGATAAAGGTCTGAAGTAATTCTCGGTCATTCGATTCAAGAGGACACGTGTCATTAGATTGCTATCTCTGGGTAAAAGCACGGAGGAGTCCCATGTTTGAGATTTGATTTTCTCAGAGTTCGAAGTCCCGAAGTAATTATCAGTTTTCAATATCAAGGGGCCACGCGTCGTCAGATCCCTAGCTCCGGGTAAAAGCAACTGAAGGCAGAGGAGGTTTGAGATTTGATTTTCCTAGAGTTCGAAGACCCAAAGCAGATCTCAGCCATCGATTTGAAGGAGGTGGATCTGATCCATTGATGAGATATTGTTCAACATCAAAAGTAGCGCCCTCCTCCCCTAAGGCACAGTTTGGCAGATTCTAAAGTTGGTGGGAGAATAATCTTGGAAGTGGCGCTAAATCTAGCGGGTGCACCCAGATCGCAGATCGGGACCAGATTTATGGCCACAACGCATTGCGGGGATGCAACATGCTCAAGCGATGATTTTTTTGAGCGGTCCCGCAATTGAAACCGTGGTTTGGCAAAAGTGATACGTGGTAGAAGGTGGTGGATTGCGGGCCCAAAAGCAGTATGAGTTCAAACCGTTTTTTACGGCCCCGTAATCAGGTGCTCATATAGTGTGCAATCTGAGAGCAGTGCGTGGCCTCCCCCTAGGCACTAAGCCTCGTCCCAATCTTGATAGTTTAGTAAATAAATGAAAGGACTGGTGGTTGAAACCTCGACTCACTTAGTAATTATAAAGTAGGGAGGAGTCGACCATGGAAAACAGAGATGTCAGCCCGAGATACCCCTATGGACGGATTTTCCTGCAAACCCATGTCGATCTAAGTTCGTGTCTGACAGAGGGATACATACATTGTCTGACAGAAGACTGCTCAGATGCAATTCTTTGAATGTATTGATCCTATCACACTCCTAATAGTCAGGACTGATCTAAGTATAAATAGGTAGTTTTGATATTTTGTTAACGTCGTCAACTGGTTGAGAATAGCTCCCTATTTTGTAATTCTTTTATGCCAGAACATTTCTTTGGTTATGTATCAAATTTGATACTTTCAGATTAATAGAAGACAACCTCTCTCATCTCTCTATAAAAAATGTGCTAAAACACTCAGGCATGGAGGATCCAGTCGAGGGTTGTTATGTTGTTGTAATGTAGGTTTGATTACAACGGTATCGTGACTATTTTTAGTCAACTCTCTTGTTATATTTTCTCTCTTACACTAAATGGCTCAGGCATGGAGGATCCATTCTAGTTGTTGTAGCTTCATTGTGATGTAGGTTTGATCATTTTGTTGTTGTGACTGTGTCGTTTGGACATATTTCAGTGTCTGAAATTTGAGCTTAAGAGTGATATTGACTTTAAGTTTTTCTTCTCCAAACTTCTTGAAAGCCTGATGCCCATAGAAATATTGTCCACCTTTATCACTAAGTCTTCCCTCTTCTCACACTTAAACTCAATTCACTGACTGAATTTAATATGGCCCTCACTTTCCTGTGCATTTCTTGTTCAGTTCTATGTTGAAACATCATTCATATATTGAGTTTTGTCCTTTGACCTCCACTCATATAAAACCAAAATCCACCAAAAAATATGATGGGTAATGGGCTTATCCTCTCGCAATTTGAGGGTGAATCTCAGTGCTAACATTCTTGGCACCGTTGTCAGGGAAGGAGTTGAAGACATTTCCCTGGGTAAGAACGACAAAGAAATTATGATTCTGAAGGTGCATCAGAAATCAGTAGCTTAAAGATTGCAACTTGCACCTGGTGACTCCACTGTTTCAGTTGTGGCTCGGGAAGGCCGACACATGAGGTCTACTCCACAGCTACCTCTAGCAAAACCTGAAGTTGACCCAAAGAAAATTATCAGAAAGGAAATCTTTCTCAAGAAGTCTTTTAACTATTGTCCCAGATTGAAAATATCTCTGGGATAATGATAGCAATCAGATCTGATCTTTGATGGTGAACAAAGACCAGACACATTCAGACTGCATATTATTCACCTCATGAATCCATGATTAAAGAATCTAGTGGTGACTCTATAGTTTTAAGAAGTCATATTTTTAGATGGAATCCATCTTGGCTCAGAGGTTTTCTCCTTTTAATTTCTCTATTGTTCCTGGTTTTCCAGATGTTGTTCCTACTATGGGTGAGTG
Organism: Picea mariana; assembly: GCA_032191745.1. Taxonomy (NCBI): domain Eukaryota; kingdom Viridiplantae; phylum Streptophyta; class Pinopsida; order Pinales; family Pinaceae; genus Picea; species Picea mariana. The sequence continues at coordinate 32,195 of JASDQU010710443.1, forward strand.
GGGTGATTTTTTTGCCCAGATTTAGAGAACATAGAGATGACAACCATGCAGAGCATCTCATTGAGTTTCATGAACTCATGCATCAATGGGAAATAGATAATGAGGATGTATTGATGAAGATGTTCATGTTCTCATTAGAAAGAGAGGATTGTGAGTGGTATCACTCCTTGCCCCCTGCTAACATCTCTTCCCTAGAACAATTTCATGCAGCTTTCAATAGGCATGGTCAAAAGTTTTATTCATCTGAGTTAATTTGTCCTAATTGGTGTGAGGAGTATGGATATGGTGTTCAGGATATAGTTAGTTCTTGCGAAAGATGTGAGAATGAAGGCTATACCTCAAGGGATCAATTGATAAAACTAGTAAAATCACTTTCTACAGCAATAGAAGAATTGAAGGCAGATTTTGCTTGCCTTTCTTATGAAGAAAATGCAGAGGATGTTCTGGTCCTTGAATCAGATGTTTTTGGAAACCCTGCTTATGATGAAGAAGGCCTTCCGGATATGATTGATGATAGTGTTCATGATTGCATAGCCATAGATGTATCATATTTTGCCCCTGATACCCCTATTGTCTTGAATTTAAAAGAAGATATAGTTGTGGAGAAGGATTCTTCTCTTTTCCTTCAAGAGATTTCCCAAGATGTGTTTTCACCTAGGATTGAAGAGAAAAATCCAAAGGTTGCTCATTTTTCTTTGCATGATAAAAGAGTTCTGCATTCACCCCTCTTTGCAAGTACTCAAAGGAAGAAGAGAAGACCCCTACCTTACATTTTGTTGAATTGGGGAGCAGCCAACCTATGTATGACATCTATGAATAAGATTCTGAGGTGGATATGAAAGATTTCCAAGACCATACTATAGATCCTTTTCCTTTATACATTAGGGAAAAGCATTGTGTGGAAATCGGCCATTCTGGGCCTGCGGAAAACACTGAGAAACATGTTAAGGAGAAACACTCATTCATTGATATATGTGAGGAGATTTCTTTCCCTCAGCTATCTGATGTTGTTGGAGCAGACAAAGAAGAAGTGGACCAACATCCTGCATCATCCTTTCACGCACTTGTGCTTGCCATAGACTTTCAGGTAGATGTGAGCAACGGTAAAGCGAAGCAGGTTTCCTGTTATCAATCTAGTAGGTTTTATCACCTATTTTATGATCCCGTGAAAGAGTACATGGAATTGCATTTTCTCCATGTGTTTGAGCCTCCAAGATTTATCTTGCCTTCGACATTGGAGGGTAATCTGAAAAATGTAATTATTTTGATGTCACATTTCCGTTATCCTTTGTTGATCACTAATAGAGTAATAAATTTTTCCGTCGGGAAGTTACTTGGGTCGATATGGTGGAAGTTTGCCTTCACCTAGCGCATTGTAAAAATCACTTAGTCTAGGAATGTACATAAATAACCTCCTTCTGGAACCCATGTGTTTGTTTTCATTTTTTAGTAGAGTAGTGTACATATTTCTCTATTTTCTTCGACGAAAGTTTTGAGCTAGAATCCATAGACCAGTAGTTAAGGCACTGGAACTACGCATTCTTGGAAACTCGCAGGGAGCGTGGCATCCCCTGTGGAGCTAAATGTTATCACATATAGTTTTCAAGGGGGATAGGTCGTCCAAGTTTGTGGTCTGCACAGGAAGCGTCAAAGCACATTGTTCAAAGAAGCTCACGTCAGATTGGAAATATTAGCAGGTGAGTGGGAAGTTTTAATATTTCAGTGGTGGAGATTCCAGAAGCAGTTCAATTCAACAACTCATTGGCATTTAGAAGTCCAAAATTGCGCAAAGTATAGTGCCAAAGAAAAAGGTTTGAAGTCCCAAGGCCCAGAGCGAGCATGAGTCGTTGATCTTGAGGGGGATAGGTGGAATTTGATCCAAGTATTCGAGGAAATGAGCTTTGGGAGTTATGAAATGAGAAAAGCCCCGAAGTGCCAAAGTGTCGAAGTCTAGAAGCACCGAAGAGACGAAGTGCTGAAGTACTGAAGCGTCGAAACATGTGGTACACTCATCATTCATGACACGTGGCATGCATTCCAGGACATTTGGTTGTGACATTCTCCCTTTTTCATATGACACATGTCACCCTTCTTTCAATGACACATCAGTAGCCATGACATCATATGACGTCAGGCCACCACGTCACTTCGACAATTTTTCCTCTGACAGTTTTTTCATGTTTCACATTTGAAACTCCTGAAGCCAGAAGTGTCGAAGGCCTAAAATGAATTTGGACCATCGATATGTGAGGGCCACACGTCATTAGATCCTTGGTTCCATAGGAGTTACTTGAAGGAAGATCTAGGGGACATATGGCATTGATCCGTGAACTCCGGATAAAGGTCCAAAGTAATTCTCGATCGTTCGATTCAAGATTACACACGTCATTAGATCGTCAGCTCTAGGTAAAAGCATGGAGGAAGCCCATGTTTTAGATTTGATTTTCTTGGAGTTCGGAGTCCCGAAGTAATTCTCAGACGTGAATATCAAGGGGCCACGTGTCGTCAAATCCGTAGCTCCGGGTAAAAGAAGCTAAAGGCAGAGGAGGTTTGAGATTTTATTTTCCCGGAGTCCAGAGACCCGAAGAAGATCTCAGCCATCGATTTGAAGGAGGTGGATCTGATCCGTTGATGAGATATTGTTCAATGTCAAAAGTAGCGCCCTTCCCCCCAAGGCACAGTTTGGCAAATTCTAAAGTTGGTGGGAAAATAAGCTTGGCAATGGCGCTAAATCTAGCGGGCGTGCCCAGATCACAGATCAGGACTAGATCTATGACCATAGTGCATTGCGGGGATGCAACATGCCTGAGCGATAATTTTCTTGAGTGGTCCCTCAATTGAAACCATGGTTTGGCGAAAGTGATACATGGCAAAAGGCAGTGGATTGCGGGCCCAAAAGAAGTATGAGTTCAAACCGCTTTTTATGGCCCCGCAATCACGTGCTCATGTAAAGTCCAAACTGAGAGCAGTGCGTGGCCACCCCCTAATCACTAAGCCTCGTCCCGATATCGAGGGTTCAGTAAATAAATGAAAGGAATGGTGGTTGAAACCTCGAATCACTCAGCAATTAGAAAGTATGGAGGAGTTGGACGTGGAAAACAAAGTTGTCAGCCCGAGGTAACCCTGTCGATGAATTTTCCTACAGACCCATGCCGATCTAAGTTCACGTATGACAGAGGGATACATGCACAGTCTGATAGAAGATTAATCAGATGCAATGCTTTGAATGTATTGACCATATCACACTCTTGATAGTCGGGACTGATCTGAGTATAAATAGGTAGTTTTGATATTTTGTTAATGTCGTCAACTGGTTGAGAAGAGCTCTCTATTTTGTAATGTTTTTATGCCAGAACTGTTCTCTCTCTCTGTAAAAACTGTGCTAAAACACTCGGCATGGAGGATCTAGTCGAGGGTTGTTATGTTGTTGTAATGTATGTTTAATTACAACAATATCATGACCAGTTTTAGTCAGCTCTCTAGTTATCTTTTCCCTCCTACACTGAATGGATCGGACATGGAGGATCCAGTCAAGTTTTTGTAGCTATATTGTGATGTAGGTTTGATCATTGTGTTTTTGTGACTGTGTCGTTTGGACATATTTCAGTGTCTGAAATTTGAGCTTAAGAGTGATATTGAGTCTGAGTTTTTCTTCTCCAAGCTACTTGAAAGCTTGATGCCCATAGCAGTCTTGTCCAACTTTCTCACTAAGTCTTCCCTATACTAACACTTAAACTCAATTCATTGACTGAAGTTAATGTGGACCTCACTTCCCTGTGCATTTCTTGTCCAGTTATGTCTTGAAACATCATTCATATATTGATTTTTGCCTTTTTACCTCCACTCATATAAAACCAACATCCACCAAAAACTCTGATGGGTACTGGTCTTATCCTCCAACAATCCGAGGGTGACTCTTAGTGCTAACACCTTCCATGTCACATTATGGACATAATGTTTGTTACAGAAATAGCAAGGCAATACAACTACTGGTTGCATCTATTCCACGAGAAGAGAAAAGAACAGTTCATTCCTCTGCCATGGAAAGTCGAGGACTTCGTGTTGAGGAACATCAACAAAATTGACAAATTTGCAGCCCATTTCAGCAACTTGAACCTAATATATGATGAAATCCTAAGAGGGTTCAACCCTGATAAAAAAAATTTAGAACATTTACTAACAGTAGGCCTCGACAATTCTATTTTCAAAAAACACCCGAGCGAAAACAAAGACACTGGAGACAACGCTCCTGCTTCTGATGTTGACAACCTAGACATACTGCAAAGCACCACTAAATTGTACAAGAAATATGGAAAAGGCCCCGGTGAGAAGAGTGTTCAATCGACGGATAACACTCCCAAAAGTACAACATCTCGAAGCATCGATCCAATGATCCACCACAGAAAGAAAGAAACTCAGAATTCTTCAAACAAAGGAGGAGATAACGAACCTCCTTGCCCTAAAATTGATAGTTCTCACAAGTTTCTCATGGACAATAAGAGAAAAAAAAATGTAGGAGAGGCAGAAGAGCCTGAAATTGAGAGTGAGAACATGGAACTTGAGCCTGATTTGGATAGCGTATTACGTAACCTTGATCATCCTGAAGACGCGATCCAGCATAGTTGTACAATGGACAGAGTTGATACCAAATTTTTTGACGAAGATGAATCCTTCGTGTTCCAAAGTTTTGTTCCTTACAGCGAGTCTAAAAAATTAATTATTGAAAAGAGAGATGTAAAAAATAAGAAGGAAAATATCTTTCAGAGGTTAACCTTGCAAACATGCGATCGTCCCAAATTTGTCGACTTCACATAGCAACCAAAGATTCTCTTGATGATTCCATTGGAGGCATTGAGGCCGAGAATGCCATACTAATGCACCGGGTCAAGTAATTGGATGAAGCTTTGATTCCTATGCCATTGCTTGCCAGTCCTTTAATAATATCCATGCCTGCCACCCATGCAGCCGCGTTAAAAGGATCTTCCATCCTCCTTGCATCGTGTAGAGGATATGTGGAGAATAATATCAAGAAAATAATGGAACTGATTACTGAGGCATGGGAAACATCACAAACCATGGCTTCCCTTGGAACGAGGGAACATAATTTGCTCAAACATTTGCACACGGATTTAAAAAATGAAGAATGTTTCTATTTAGACACAGTCCTTCCTTTTGGCACCATTTTCAACAACATGACATAAACGAGAAGAAGACAACAATATCTCCCATCTAAAAACCAGAGCACTCAATTAAATGCATGTTGGAAAGAAAAAGTGAAGAACCAACATCTCATTGTCTAGTCATGTGAACAAGCCATATCAAAGAAAGAAAAATTATTCACAAAGCTGACCAAAATAGACTTAGCCTGAAGGACCAATGTCTTACAAGACCCCAAATTAATCGTCAACTCCTTGCCCTTAACTAAGAAATTCTTCGATAAATAGGTTGATATTTTTAAGGCATTTTCTTTGGAAAAGTTTTACAACATCCTTGAATATGGTGAAGATGACGTCGACAACTAGCTAGTCGACTATTCGGTACAGAATGAATAAATTGATCAGGCTTTGTGTAATCTTTCTATCGATCTAATGGAATTAGAAAAGTAACTTTTCAACATAAAAATCAAGAATGAGATCAACGTCACCCCCTTGAGAAGCTACATTGAAGAATGGCTCGAAAGGAAATTGAAGTAGGTCGCCGACGAAAGGTAACAGGTAGTTGCAACGATTCCAGTACCCATCGACAACATCAATAAAAAGGCATCAGCAAGAAAATAGCAAAATGGGTGATATGTACCATCACTATAAGTCTATACTCATCACATCCTGCTTTGTTTATCAATCTAATTATTCCACTTTTTAAAATAGAAATGTCTAGCCAAAGACTGATACCTTTCAATTTATTCTTTTCAGGTATTACACTCTACCGATGCCCACTTATTCTTTCCATAGACTTATTTCTTGTACATATTTCTGTTATGGTCCGTGGGAGCCCTAATCCCAGTCTATATGACAAACACATTTAAATTTCCAGGAATATGTAACAGACAATATTATTTTTTGATATATTTCAAATAAAACAGTTTTTTTATCTCCTTATATATATATGTCCTCATAAATTTTTATCTTCCACTGTGTTGAATGCCAAGAAATTGTTTTTATTTAGTTTGAATATAATTTTTTTTGTCCTGACACATATAGAGACAAAATAGATAGAAATTTTGAACATAGCAAAATAGATTATATAGTTTCAAAAAATAAATGGGACTCTAAGGGACACCTATCATTTACTGCGTGGATACGACATGTTCTTCATGCTACTTTCCACATCTCTACTGCAGTTTCCATCTGCCTCCGCTACGTTTCCCCCATCTCTGTGCATTTATTCCCAATTCAACCTGACAAGGACTATGCTGCCATTTAACACTTGTTTCAATTGGAATAATCACAACTTATTTCAATTGAGATAAAATAAAATTCCATGGCATTTGAGTCTTGGGGCGTTGTGACTGTAAAAAATTGTCCACTCTACGAAATTAGGTAGTGACCAGTTGAAACCAGAGAACAACTTGTCCTATTTCAAAATTTAAGAAATTACTTGATGCTAATCTGCTTTATTTGTTAGATCAAAGTTCCAAACAACATATTCATTAAATAAATAATGTTGACCATGTATGTTCACATCGCTATCATCTTCTTACGATTGTGTTTTGTTGTCCCGATCTGTATTTCACAATAACCTCCGAAATAATCCAGTGCCATAAGAAACATGGTCATTGAAAAGGCAAAACATATCATTTTTTGTTTGCATGATTTTGACCATAAAAACAATAAATTATCATGAAACCAAAATAAATGGCACTGAATGTCAAACTTAACTTTATTGCGAGAAGATCACAGAAAAATTTATTGCGAGAAGATCACAAAAGGGTCCTTTTCACTAGCATGACCTTGACTAGTGGTTAAATTTGAAAGGTCTTTACTCTTTTTTTTTATTAAATAATTTTAAAAATTATCCACTTCACTAAATTAGGTGGTCATCAATTTAAACCAGGTAAACCACTTGTCCTATTTCACATGTCCTATTTTGAGAGCTTAGTCTAAACATTTGAGTTTTTGGAGTTTTTATGGGTATATTTTCGGATCCATTTTTACTGAAATATGGTCAAAAATTGTTGGAATTGAATCTGTGTTATTAGTTCCCAAAGGTTTTTTCAAGATGCTAAGTCCATTTATGCATTCAAAAATGCAATTCAAACTATAGAGAATTGTGATTTCACCAAGATCTACTTAACCAAATGTGAAAAAGTTCAAAAATTCAAATATTTAGATAAGGATTTTAAAAAACTACTTGAGAGAAAAGTTCCAAATAGGTTTTTAGTTAAATAGATAATGTTCACCATGTACGATCAAATAGTTATCATTTTCTTACGATTGTTTTGTCCCGATTTGTATTTCACAATAAGTTCTAAAATAATACAGTGCCATTGAAACATGGTCATTGAAAAGGAAAGGCTTCTTTGTTGCGAGAAGATCACGAGAAGGATTACTTTTCGTTTGCATGACTTGACCATAAAAACGAGAAATTAGCATGAAACAAAAATAAATAGTAGTGAATGTCAAACTTTATAGGGAGAAGATCACAGAAAGGTCCTTCTCGCTTGCATGACGTTGGCCAAACAAAAAAAATTCAAAATCAATATACTAATACAACTCTATCCTCCTACTTTGAGAAATAATGGCTCATTTCCAACCTTTCCGTGGCCTCTCTCTATCACTCGTGGTTGTTACATGTATCATCTGAATAATAATTGTAAGTCTTGTTGAAATAGTAGATACCGTATCCCTTCTAGATTTGAACTTGTGATTTTTTAGGAGGAAGTATACATTCTTAACCATTAGGTCCACTCAGGTTTGTATTGTATGGTTTAACAAAACATTGAAAATTAAAATAATCAAATACAATTTAGTGTTTTATTTTTTCTATGTCTCATGAATTGATAAATATTTCAAATTGACATGATAGAACTATAACTATAGTTGTTCTTTACCTTGGCGTATTGTGCATGCTATGCTAGTTTGTTTTAAATAATAAAGTTTTATTTATATACAATAAACATACGATACATAAGTTCCCCGGATGGGGTGCCACGCAACACATAGCGACCACGTAGCACAGGCCCGAGCCCAGCCATAAATATGGAAAGCTCACTCCCATCCCCTCTCCATTAAATATGGGAGTTTTCCATTACTTCCTGTCAAGAGCCAAAGGATGGATCCCTCGCGTGAGCAGAATGACGGCCATGGGATTCAATGGATGGGAGACGTTAGTGGGAGAAGTCATGTCACTCCTCTAGAATCTTATCAGGCATTGCAACAATGCACACTATTTCACCTTCGCCCTGTACTAGGCCAACATCTCTGAGATCTAGTCCAACCACCACAAAACCTCTTGCACGATAGCGATATGCATCACGTCCTTGATGCCAAAGGAGAGAGGCAGGTAGCGTCGCGGCCCTACCTGGCATAGCTTTGTCATGCGATAGAGGAGGAGGCAACAGTTAGAGAGGGAACTCTCCATAGGCCGCACTAAGCGCACTCAAGCTACACTCAATAGAGTGAAGGATAGGTCACCTCCAATGGCTTATGTGGAGGAAGTGATCCTGAAGGAACCTTTACAGATCTCTCTCAAATCCCTTCTCTTCACCGTGCCAGAGAATTGGCAGCCCCCAAGCAATTTTTCAGCAGAAGCCAGTGCACCAGCCACAGAGGTTCGCCACTTCACAAACACCATCGAGGAGGCAAAGGAGGTTCACACTTGTCTCATGGAGGAGGAATTCCCGGAGGAATTCCTCCCCCTTGACTCTCAGGCCGCCTTTCTTCTAGCTGACAACAAATTATCCAACACCGTAGTGGAGGACAGGGAACTCAGTAAGGAGGATGGCACACATGATGCTACAGGCGAGGTTGTGGGTGGTGTTGGAGCCGCCCTTTTTTTTTAACCCGTCACAATTTTCATTTTGGATACTTAAAATTCTAAAGATGGCCTTTTGATTTTCCCCCCCTGAAACTTTGAAAGCTCTGCAACCTCGTCGCGTAAGCAGCGATGTTTTTTCTACCCTCAAAACAAGTCCATTTTCGTAAGAATGTTCGCTCTTTTTGTTTTATTCCGGGATCTCGCAAGTCGGATAATTTAATCCTTGAGTTCACACGTCCCGAGTCACGAAACGACGAAGTTGTTTTCAATTTTCGCCCAAGACATTAACTAGGGTAAAAAAATTTAACTCACGATTTGACGTCATCAAGGTTTCGCGCCTTGGTGTTCGTCAAACCCAAGTTTTTATTTTTACAGCCCCGAGAGCCGAGAACACGAGGTACATTTGTGATAACCTTGGTCAAGGATTAAAGGCAAAAATATAACCATGGTTAAATCTGTTCTTGGCGTCTCGCCACTCGACACTATCTTTTCGAAAGTTACGGTGTCTAAAACCTCGACTCACGAAGTCGCGACGTAATTATAGCAAGATTAATTAGTCACCCAATCTAAGATTTTCTTCCCCTTAATTGAGCCTTAATTATCGCCATCTCGTAGTTTCGTGACTCGACATACCAATCTCCCAGAAACTTGCCTTCGAAGTTCCGAGTTGCGATATGGCGAATAAATGGATTATCAAATTAATGATGCTCCAAATCACGATTACTGTTAATTAAGCCAAAGTCGGTCCTCGCAATTTCGCGAGTTGGGGACTCAAAATGTTAAAAGAAAATCCACGAAGTAGCGAACAACGAGGAATGATAAAAGGTGGTAAATTTTGATAATTTAAGATAAGGCAAAATATATCTCGTGCCCCGAGGCTTGCACGTTTCCCGAGGTAGCCATCTCTCTCCCTACTCCGACTGACTATCAAACCGCCAAACATTGATGACATTAATGGAGAATTAGGGTGAGTCCACGAATAATAAGATCGGATTTTATGCAATAAATTTGTTTCTAATTGCGATTTGATAGACTTATTTCGAAAAGTACAGAATTTTCAAATATATACAGGAGTTTCATTTTATTATAATGAAAACATTTTTCATAAGCACGTAGAGCTCGTCATTTTCCAAGTGAACTAATTTCTGCATGTATACGCAGTTCTATCGCATAAGGGCGAAAACACAAGTTTCAGCCATGGCTACACGGAAAGAAGCAAAGGAAAATATCAAGGTTGCAGGACAAGGCTCGGATAATGTCTTCGACACTTCGCCTCGGAGTGTCGATTCAGTCCCTAGCTGGTCGTTTGTTTCAGATATTTTGCAATCCGAGTTGGTGAATTATTCAAACTCCGACGAGAATGAAAAGGACGACTTGAACACTAAATACAAGATAGTTGTTCAAGATGGAATGCACAAGGTAGCAACCAGACCACGGTTGCTTCCATATTATGATATGATCCGATGGGCGTTGGATCACATAGACTTACCCACCAGAACTATCATGAACGACCAGCGGGTCACGGTCGGGACTTTTTGACTGGAGCACATCCAAACCATGTATAAGCTCCCGACAACATCTGAATACACGTATGATGTTGAATTCCTGGAGAAATTCAAAGAGAAGGAGTGCACTCAATATGACAAAACCATGCCCGGTTTAATAAAGGATTGGGTTTCGCGCTCCGCGAAATTCAGAGCAAATGACCAGGGCATTTATTCAATCGCTTCGCTGGAGCCACAGTATAAGTACGTGGCAATGATGACATGCCGACTATTCGAAAGGGAGGACACGTCGCATTTCTACATTGTGTGGGTGCCTCTTATGTTTCGGGTCGTAGAAGGTTGCTCGTTTAATTGGGCAAAGATACTCTCGGACAGTTTGGCCTTCCGGGTCACAGAGTATCGGGAGCAGAGGGTAAGCGGGAGACCATCCTCATTTTTCATGTCTGCATATATCATGGACGCGGTATGTTCCATGACACCATTCTCTTTGATGAGATGGGCTTGGAATCCAACCCAAGAAAAAACTGTACATGAGTATCACGACAAACTGTGGGAGAATAAAGCGGACAAATTCATTTACGAAATTTTCAACTGGGTGATGGTGCCCCTACACATCGCCATTTTTGGTCGCCCGCCACCACGTATCTTGGACAACATTGCTACAAGTCTGAGTGGTATAGCGAACTGGTATGTGGAAGTAGAGTTTTCCTACTTCAGAGTGTTCGGAGCTGCTGTTCCTCCGCTTTCACTACCACTGTTCATCCCCGACAAGTTGGCTTGTCATGAGATTGCCCGACAAATAGTGATTAACGGGGTGATTAAAGAACTCAAAGCATCTTCAAAGAAGGTGTGGCCATTTTTCCCTGTTCGGCTAAATTCTTATTCTTTATTGGATTTCGGGCATGCCAAAGCTGAGGCTGCAGCCCTCGAAGACCTAAGTTTGGTCTCCATTGAGTATAAAAGATATGATCCTCAGAAAATTGTGAGAAACCATTTAGCTAATTGGGGGCTGAAGACGTTTGAACATGATTTTTCACCCCTGGATGACATTTTTCGAGGGGAGAGGTCTTATGAGGAAGTGCTAGCTCGGATCCGATCTTTAGCACCCGAAGACACAGCCTCTGTATTGAAATTTCAGGAACACAGACGAAGTTTTCTTCCCACTGTGTTCCGAGGAGTGAGCCCGGGCGTTTCTGAGATGGAACCGAAGGATGCTGAAGGCCCCAAAGATGCAACTCCCAGCTCGGAAACAAGCCAGGATGAGGGGAAGAAAACGAAGAAGCCCGAAGCAGAGGAACAGAATCCAGAAACTGAGACGAAGACCCCTGAACCTTCGAAGAAGCAGGATCCGGTCGTCACCCCAGGAAAGGCAGCGAAACAAATCGGGGAACCCATCACTTCTATCACCCCCTTGTAGTTGACGTAAGGAAATATAGAAGAAGGATGGATTTTCAATGAGGAACTGAGACCTATCAAAGCAGAAGAACTTCCTCCAAATGAGTTCTTCTTTGACAAAAAGAGAAAAGCGCTGGTGAAAAGGGAATTCTACCAGGAGGAAGAATCGACCGCTAAAAAGTTCAAGGTTATGACCGATGGAAAGAACAAAAGGAATGAGCAATTCGCCACAG
>JASDQU010710444.1:3707-17700 GCA_032191745.1 Picea mariana
TAGAGAAGAAGATACAACAGGTTTGAATCATTGAGCACTAAAGTAGAATGTTACAAGTGCAACAACTTTGTAAGCATGGCCAAACATTGTAGAATAATAGTCCCTCCTAGAGAACCACAACATAACAACAACAATCACAAATAGGAACCTCAGAAGAGAACATGGAAAAGAAAGTAGAATCAATATAGCAATGAAGAATGCACACTCTCTCTACAAGCTAAGCAGAAGAAACGTGGTTGGTATGTTGAAAGTGGCTATTCAAAACACATGAGAGGTGATAAAGACAAGTTTCTTACATTAAGAAAGGAAATATATGGATCAATCTCCTTTGGAAATCATGATTTAGCTAAAATCATTGGAAAAGGCACAGCCAGAATTGGAAACAAGAATACCAAGGCAGAAAATTTTCTACTAGTAGAAGATATGAAACATAATATTCTAAGTGTAATTCAAATGTGTGACCAAGGTCATAAAATTACTTTCGATTCACATAAGTGAGATATAAGAAAAGAAGGTTTAGGAAAATTGATTGCAACAACAACAAGAACTTTAAGCAACATATATGTATTAGGTGAAATTGGAAATGAAAGGTGTTGTCTAGGAAAGGAATATGAAAGTTGGCTATGGAACATAATAATGGGTCACATACACTTTGATAACCTTGTCAAAGTCAAAAAAAAGGAAGAAGTTAGAGAAATGCCCCGGATCAAGAAACCAACCAACACTTTATGCAAGCATTGTCAACAAGGAAAGAAAACAAAGACTAGGTTCAAATCTAAAGAATATTCAATGACAAGACCACTTGAAATTGTGCATACTGATCTAGTAGGACCAACTACAAAAAAGGGTTTAAAAGATGAGAAATACTTTATGTTACTAGTTGATGATTATACAAGAATGGATGCAATTTTCTTTCTTAGGAATAAGTCAGAAGCTTTTGAAAACTTCAAGGTCTACAAGGGGATGGTTGAAAATGAAATGGATTCAAAAATCAAATGTTTGAGATCTAATAATGGAGCACAGTTCACTTCAAAGGAATATATGGACTACTGCAGTAAGCATGGAATAAAAAGACAATTCTTCATTGCTAGGACACCTCAAGAGAATGGAGTTGTTGAAAGAAAGAACTGGACAATACAAGAAATGGCTCGAACAATACTATGGATTCCAAATTGACATACATTTTTTGGACACATGCAGTGCATACAACATTTCACATTCAAAACATAGTAATTGTCAGAAACAATAATGACAAAAATACCTACGAGGTATGTAAAGGAAGACCGACATTTGTGAAGCAATTTTGAGTATTTGGAAGCAAATGCTACATCAAAAGAGAAAATGGTAGAATGGGAAAGTTTGACTCTCGTGTGGAAAAAGGAGTACTTGTTGGTTACTCAAGCACAAGGAAAGAATACAAGTGTTACAATCTGAGGTTGAACAAAGTTGTGGAAAGCATCATTGTGACAATTGATGAAACAACTGAACGAGAATTAAAGGAAGAATAAAATGAATCAATGGAAGAAATTTACGAAGAATAAGTAGAAGGGGAAGATGAATAGGATTAGACATAAGTATAAGAGAAAGTTCAGCAAGTGCCTCCAAAGGCACCTAGAAAATGAGTACATAAGAATCATCCTTTAGATCATATTATCGGAAACAAGGATGCAAGAGTTGATACTAGAAGAAGAATCCGTTCACCAGAAAAAATTCACCTAGCACTCTTATCTACGATTGAACCAAATTTTTTTGAAGAGGCCAACAAGGATGAATTATGGAATAAGGCCATGCATAAAGAATTGGATCAAATAGAGAAGAATGACACTTGGGAATTGGTTCCAAGACCAAAGAATAATAATGTGATTGGCACAAAGTGGGTTTTCATAAATAAATTGAATGAAGATGGACAGGTTAAAAGGAACAAAGTTATATTGGTATGTAAAGGATATGCACAGGTTGAAGGAATCAACTTTGAAGAGACATTTTCCTTAGTTTATAGAATGGAAGCAATCTTATTTCTTTTATCTTATGCATGCTCCAATATTATTAAAGTGTATCAAATGGATGTAAATCATGTTTTATGAATGGGGAACTTGAAGAAGAAGTCCACATCGAACAACCAGAATAATTTCAGTTGTCAGAAAACGTAGATTATGTGTGTAAATTGAAGAAGGCATTGTATGTTCTAAAACAGGATCCTAGAGCATGGTACTCTAGACTGGATAAATATTTACAGTGGGCAGGTTTCAGAAAAGGAAGTGCAAACAACAAACTCTACATCAAGGTAATTCAAGATAGTATTTTATTAATTGAAGTTTATGTTGATGATATTATTTTTGGAAGTAATGATGACAGGTTAAGCCAACAATTTGCAAAGGATATGCAAAATGAATTTTAAATTTCATTACTCAGAGAACTATCCTTCTTTATGGGTCTTCAGATACATCAAAGAAACCAAGGAATTTTTATTTCTCAAACTATGTATATCAAAGAAATGCTAAATAGGTTTGGAATGGAAGATTGAAAACCAGTTACCACTCATATGAAAACCAGTTGCAAGTTGAGGAAGGATGATGATTTAAAGTCTACAGACTAGAGGCAATACATGTCAATGATTGGTAGCTTACTATATGTGACAACATCCAGACTTTATGTAATCCAAGTAGTTGGACAGGTGGCACGATTTCAAGAAGTACCAAAGGAATCACATGTCTTAGCAACGAAGAGGATTTTCAGATATCTCAAAGGAACAAAAGAGTTTGGATTATGGTATCCAAAAGGAAAGGATCTATCACTTATTGCATACACATATGCAGATTGGGCAGGTTGCATTGATGAACAACAAAGCACTAGTGGAGCAACGTTCTACTTGGGTGAGTGTTTAGTATCTTGGATAAGTAAGAAACAATCATCAATATCTTTATCTATAGTTGAAAGAAAGTATATTGCAGCAGGAGCTTCTTGTGCACATGTTCTATGAATGAAACAAACTTTGAAAAATATACAGGTTGAGTATGATGAGTCCATTCCAATCTATTGTTATAATACAAGCACCATCAATATCTCAAAGAATCTGGTGATGCACTCCAAGAATAAGAACATTCCAATAAAGTATCACTTTCTACGGGAACAAGTTGCAGAGAAGAACATCAGAGTTGAATATGTGGGCACAAAAGAACAAGTGGCAGACATCTTTACAAAACCACTTCCACGGGAAGCCTTTGAGTATCTTCGCCAGAGACTCAGAGTAATTTGTACTCCAAAATGATTTCTTTTGAATGCTTATCTTATATGTATTAGACATGAGGAAGCACCATAAAGAGGACAGTTCAGGTTGGGAGATGAGTTTCAGGAAGAGTTCATTCAGGGGGAGCAGCCCTAGATGGAAATATACCTTTTGTTGAGGAAAAGATATAAAATGATCTTACTCAAGCATTTTCAGATCTTACTTGGCTAAAGAAATATATACAGTAATATCACCCTATGTTTATAGCCATCAAAATTTGTTTCCTAATCCACAAGTATTGATTACGAGTGCCTAGGATGATGTTTTTTTATAAACGAAAGTTTGCTGAAAAATTCATTATTTATGTAATTTTCTTAATATAACGAATGTTGAAATAATATGGAGACATAAGTAAGAACACCAAGTCAATAATAAAAACAGATGAGAAAAAAAGAAATCATTTATTCCATTCCAATTTATCAAAAGCATCATTCTCTTTACAATATTCCCTAAGGAAGATTGGACCAAAGTCAAAATTAGATGTCTCCAATGAAAACCATACAAAAGGAATTCAGGCAGAAAGTAAAAGATTGAACATTAAAAGATGGATCAACTTGCCACATATTGTTTTCCACTCGAATCTGCACAATATCCTTTATTAGTCATGAAATTTAATTCACAAATAGACAAGTCTACACAAACTATCAAAGATAGATCAAGACCTATGAAAAACAAGTGTCTAAATGATGTAATTCATCCCTGAATCCTGTTGTCTACAAGAGGACCTTGCTATCATAAAAGAGAATTAGGGTTTCAATGAATTAAAGAATGAATGAAAACTAAAATATGTCAATAAAACTTAAGAGTAGACCTTAGTATGCTTCTCCTTCTATTCTCCTCTTGTTCCTCCTTTTCCCTTTGCCTTTAAGCAATCATAATTAGTTGAAGTAGTTAAACTACCTATTGGCCCTTGGTCATGTATGAAGAAATAAAGAGAAGATTAAGGAAGAAGAAAGACAAAGTATGAAGTGCACGGAAGGGACACAAACCGAGGAAGGGTCGAAGTGGTTAAAGAAGTAGAAAAGAAGAAACGAAGTAAAGGAAAGCAAGTCGTTGAAAGAGAAGATCAAGGAAGAGAAAGAAACAAAGAAGATAGATCATGGAAAATTCAGCAAGTGAAATAAGATGCTAATGGGTGCTTTGGAGTACCTCACCGAGAAGAAGGAAGAATAGTTCGGCGAAGTCCTTAAAATGTGGGTTATGTGGACCTAGGGTTTTGGCACCTGGGCTTCGGTCTAAGGTTGTCTAAGAGTCATGGAATGTATAAATAGAGGTATAGAAGAGTTGAGAGGGGATGATAGTGATGTTGGGATGTAAAAGTATTATGTTTTAGAGTATTCTTGTATTTTGGGTGTTCAGCTGGGTGTGAAGATATACTCTGTAGCTAGGTGTGTAGGGAGAGAAAATAGAGAAAAAGAGAGAGGAGGATCTACAGCTGAGTGTGTAGATAGGACTGTGTATTTTCATCTACTCTATCAATAAAAACAGTTCTGTGGACGTAGCCCTAGGGATAAGGTAAAACCATGTAAAATCTTGTTGTTCCATGTGATTGATGTTTTCCTATTTACTATCTTTATATTGTTATTGCATTGATATTGTCCTTTTTAAAGATAAGAAGTTATAACTTATCCACGAAGCTAGTATAATACTATTAAGAATATTTAGGTTATCATTTTCTCTAGTTGTAGACACATGTGTCCTCCAAACCCCTTATTGTTAATTTGGGTGAAACTTCAACTTCTTTGTAAGTGTTTCCATAAGGGCTAGTAGTTAGGGTTTGTTGGTGCATTGTTAAGTGTTGAACCCTTGGTCTTCCCCTGTGCCAATAAATGGTTTCATTGTAGTCTAGTATAGTGTCATTCCTTTTGGCTTGAAGAGTGCACCAACCATCTTTTCCAGGGTGGTGGTCGAAGCATTTAAGGAATATTTACACAAGTTTTTGGAGGCAAGCTTTGATGAATGGACCATTTTTAGCCTACTAAAAGATCATATTGAATGTTGGAGATTAATGTTAGATAAGTGCAGGCAATGTCAGATTGCCTTGAACTTGAAGAAGTGCATTTTATTTTCACCTTTTGAAATATTGTTAGGACACATTGTGTGTAAGCAGGGGTTGTTGGTATATCCTTCCAAGATTGCTATCATTGTTGATCTACCTCCTCCTACTTCAGTTAGACACCTGCTCATTGCATTAGGAAACATTGGATACTACAAAAAGTTTATTAAGGACTATGCATAGATAATAACACCTATGGAGAAGCTATTAAACAAGGATAGTAAGTTTCAATGGACGGAGGAATGCTAGCAGAGCTTTGACACATTAAAGAAGAAAATGGTCACTGCACCTATTTTGTTTTTTTCATATTGGAGTAAGGAACTCCATGTTCATGTCGATGCTTCATCCATTGCATTAGGAGTAGTTTTAGCACAGCCAGGTGCATGATATATTGACCACCCTATAGCCTTTGCTAGCATGAATATTTCTACATATTAAATGAATTATACTACCACCGAAAGAGAAGGATTAGCTATGGTATATGTGTTGCATACGTTTAGACACTACTTGTTGGGAGGACATTTTAAGATGTTTATTGATCATTCTGCATTGAAGTACTTAGTCAACAAGAAAATGTTGGGGGGAATAATATACATATGGCTATTATTATTTCAAGAATATGATTTTGAGATTGTGGTCAAACCAGGAAGAATGAATAAGGGACCTAACCACTTATCTAGACTAAAACATGGAGAGAAACCCACCAGTTTGGATGATACACTACCAGATGCACAATTATTGGCCATCAGTAAATTCGATGATCACTTCGCTGAGATAGTCCAATTCCTGTCCACAGGAATGGCACCTTGCAAGTATACAATCATTCAGAGGAAACAGTTGGTAGTCTGCGCTAAAGATTTTCAACTTATAGCTGGACAGTTATATAACATGGGACTAGATGATATCTTGAGGAGATGTGTTATAGAGGAATAAAGACCATTGATTCTTATAGAAGCACATGAAGGCATCACAGGAAGACATTACGCAGGGAAAGAAACAGTGCAGAAGATTCTCAAAGATGGCCTTTGGTGGCCCACTTTACATAAGGATGCTAAGGAATACTATAGAGCCTGTGATGTATGTCAAAGGATAGGGAATCCTTCTAGAAGGGATGAGATGCATTTAGAACATCAGTTAACCTTACAGGCATTTGAGAAATGGGCTATTTACTTTGTGGGACCTATCAACCGACCAAGAAAGTGCACAGGAGCTCGATATATCATCACTGCTACAGAGTATTTGACCAGATGGATAGAAGCAAGAACAGTTAAAGAATGTAGTGTAGATACAGCTGCACGGTTCATATTTGATGATATCATAACCATATTTGGATGCCCGAAGATCCTTGTGAGTGAACAATGCACACACTTCATTAACAAAATTATTGAAGCCTTGACTCAAGAGTTCAAAGTTCACCATCAGAAGAGCACACCATACCACCCACATGTGAATGGTATAGTCGAAGCTTTCAATAATATATTTGAGACAATGTTGGCCAAGATTTTCAATTTTAACATAGATGATTGGGATTTGAGAATTCCAGTAGTGTTATGGGCTTATCGAACTACTTTCAAAAATTTTACAACGCAGACTCCATTCAAGTTAGTTTATGGCCTAGAAGTAGTGGTACCTATGGAATATATGGTCCCTAATTTAAGAATTGAAACATTTACAGGTATGGATGAAATAGATGTTTTTCAAGACAAGATCGCATATTTAATAGAATTAGAGGAAGAAGGATTTCATCAGCATGTACAAAAAGAACAATAAAAGGATTAGCATGATAGACATATCAAGAAAAAAACATTTAAACAAGGAGATTTGGTACTTTTATATGACAACAAGTTCATGAATCATCTAGGGAAGTTCAGGACACATTGGCTCAGACCATTTGAGGGTGCTTATGTTACAGAAGGTGGAGCTACACAGTTGAATACTCTTAATGGAGAATGGAAGGATGGTTTAGTAAATGGGAGTCGATTAAAGTGGTATCGTGACAACTAGCTTCTTCGCAACTCTCAATAAAATAAAAGAAAGAAGGGTCTAGGTACCAGGTGCAGTTGAAATTGGGTACCAGACATAGAAAAGATAGTCTACACATGATAGGGAGGAACAAAGAAGAAAGCACAAGCTTCTCCACGCAATCTGCAGTCGAAGTAATATATAAGGATGAACCCTGTAGTGACTCGGGACGAGTCATAGGTGAGTGTTGGGGGCATGTTGACCCTTGGTCATGTATGAAGAAATAAAGAGAAGATTAAGGAAGAAGAAAGACAAAGTATGAAGTGCACGGAAGGTAGACAAACCAAGGAAGGGTCCAAGTGGTTAAAGAAGAAGAAAAGAAGGAATGAAGGAAAGGAAAGCAAGTTGTTGACAGAGAAGATCAAGGAAGAAAAATAACCAAAGAAGATAGATCATGGACAAGTCAGCAAGCGGAAGAAGATACTAATGGGTGCTTTGGAGTACCTCACTGAGAATAAGGAAGAACAGGTCGACAAATTCCTTAAAATTTGGGTTATGTGGACCTAGGGTTTTGGCACCTAAGCTTCGGTCTAGGGTTTTCTAAGAATCATGGAATGTATAAATAGAGGTCTAGAAGAATTGAGAGGGGATGATAGTGATGTTGGGATGTAAAAGTGTTATGGTTTATAGTATTCTTGTATTTTGGGTCTTCAACTAGGTGCGAAGATCTACTCTGTAGCTAGGTGCACAGGGAGAGAAAATAGAGAAAAAGAGAAGGAGGATATGTAGCTAAGTGCCCATATAGGACTGTGTATTTTTATATACTTAATCAATAAACACAGTTCTGTGGAGATAACACTAGGGAGAGGTGAACCACGTAAAACCTTATTGTCCCATATGATTGATGCTTTGCTATTTATTGTCTTTTATACTTTTACTGCACTAATATTGTCCTTGTTAAAGATAATAAGTTATAACTTATCTGTGAAGCTAGTATAATACTATTAATAATCTCTAGGTTATCTTATGTTGTTGTTATGGAATCATCTTGCATTTCCTCTGGTTGTAGACACATGTGTCCTACTACCCCCCTATTGCTACTTCGGATGAGAGTTCATCTGCTTCGCAGGTGCTTCCATAAGGGCCAATAGTTAGGGTTTGTTCATGAGATGTTAAGCATTGAACCCTGGGTCTGCCCCTGTGCCAACACTACCTCTTTAATTAAGTTAACTAAAACTCAACTAACTTTTTAGTTAAGGGGGAAAATTAATAAAATCATAATAAGTGTTTTTAATAAATAATAACTAGTAGGTGGGACCCCTTGTGACTCCCTTTAGTTCTTAAACAAACATAACACAATTACTTTATCAATCAAACACATCCCTCCTTGTGGCTCCCATTATCACTCTAATAATTTGACAATTTATATCAATGATAATTGAGATCATATCCAAAAATATATTACTCATATATCCAAAAAATAACGTGTTGTCCAAAATTTCAGAAGTCAACTATTCTCAGCAACAAATAAATAAAAACACTTAAAACCCATATTTGCCACTCTGGGAGGCAATATTTCCCTTATTTTTGATGTCACCCTTTGATGTCTTGAAATTTTCCTTAGGATGTGTGGAGCCTTTAGGCCTAATATCACTAATCACATTAGAGCAATCATCTCTCAAATGCATGAGAGAGGACATAGATTTGACAGAGTCATTTGAGGGTGAGGAGGGGGTAGCAACAACTTTTCCTTTGTTAGGAGCATGGTGGGCCTTGGGTTTTAACCTTTTTCTTTCATGGGAAGACTGTACTAGTGAGTGGACAGGGGAATCTTGGACAATTTTATTAATAGGTCAAGGAGCAGGTAGAGACAAGTTAGGCTAGCCACGATGTTGGGAGACTATCGGGTGGAGAGTCTCTTTCATTCTGTCGTTTTCATGGAATTTAGGTTGTAATGAGACATGAGAGGGTATTGGGATACCAGGTACATGCGGGGCTAGTAAGGGAGTCTTTTCTGGCCTAGGGTGGACCACTTCTTTCCCAATCCAGTTAAAAAATCCAGCTTGAAATAGTTGGCCCAACTCTTGCGAGTCTGCATCAAAATGTATAGAAAACCTTAGCCTTCTAGGGCCCCTGTTCCAATTTCCTATTCCTCTGTTACCACGAACATGCCTACCTCTGCTAAAAAATCTCATTCATGTATGCATTATTGATGAACAAATAGTTTCTTCAACAACCATACATGACATCTCTTTTAAATATGAAACAAAGTTTGAATTAGCAACACATCAGACTCATGCAATCTAATCCATACAATCCTTTAACAATTTTCAATGAGAAGGGGGTGAATAAGGGTTCTAGGATATGTGAGGGATTGTATTGAGTGAAAAGTGTTAAAATGAAGGGGGATAGATCATGACTACTGCTCAACAAATCATCAAACAATCAATTGTATCATAATCAAAGAATAAATCATTGTAATTCATCCTTGTGCCAACTTTGAACTGTCAAAATACAGAGTTTATCTCAACTGTAATTTAATTTTAAGAACAAGGAGTGGATAGTGAATATGGGAAGGAGAAGGGACTTCTAATGTACAAAAAGTGAGAGAATTGCAGGGAAAAGAACGAATATTGTTCATAAAACCAAGTAAGTAATCCATAAAAACAACTTTGTATTCAATACAAAAGATTCCAATACCAATTAAAAAATTAATGTGTGTAAAAATTGTTCACTTTCCCATATTCAATTTCTTTAAAATTTCTCAATTAATACAGTCTATAATCATATTCAGAATCACTATGTATTTCAACAGTCCTGTTATGAGAATACTTAGTTTCTTTCTTTTCCTTTTTTTTCATTTAAAAAAAAATCAAAAGAAACACACAACCATATTGCTTTACCTCTATCCATCATATATCACTATAAAATATCAACCACTTCCCATAATTCACAATTTCCCAAATCAAGCATAGACACGGGTCCTTTTTCTGGATTGAACAGACCTTTAAAACTTGCTCGATTTCATGCCTTTTCATTATACCAATGAATAAAACGTTGCAATAAAACCATAATAATAAACCTCTCTTCATCCTTGATGGTCTAATTAAAATAAAACATGCATGATGCCTCCATAATACATACACAGTGAAACAACGAAATCACAGTCATCAATTTCCACAATTTTCCATGATCCCGATCGAAAATAATGAAACACACAGTCACCAACTTGCAATTGACAATGATCCAAAGCATAGTGAAAAGAGGTATCCCTCTGACTATACATTACCACTGAGTCCCAATCAATCAATTTAATCAAATAAAAACTAGCTAGGTTTTCTAAGCAAATTTCATAACAAAAAAGAGGAATCCCCTTAATTGTATATCATTTCTTATCCTTGATCACAACTTCCCAACAACTCAATCAAATAGAGACAAGATAATACTCAAAGAAATTGTCATGACTACTCCACCAATCTATGATAATCACAAGACACCTGTCAAGAGTAAGAACAATTGGGAACGGTTAAAATTGGGCTTTGTAAATAACGAACAGAAAGAAGCAATTAAGAGTTTGCTCGGTCAAAAATAATCCCGAGAGACTAGAGGTTCTCCAACATATCAACCAATAGGCAAAGGCCCTTCAATACAAGCACACGGTTGCTTATAACTCCCAATATTTGCAATGGTGCAATAATTCAACGATGGGTATGGTAGGACAACAATGCAGAGGAGCAACAAATTCCCATTTGACAGTAATGAGTACCCAGAACACACAGAGGCATAACCCTCGTGCATTTCTCATGAGCTGAACCAATCTATAACAATTCCAGTGGGAATACAAACCCGAGGCACAACCAAAAACCATAAGCATACATCTTGGCTAAATAGCGATCCTATAACCAACTTATGGGATATGTTGACGCCAAGGTAGCTCGAAAACATACACAACAACCAATAGAAATCTAAATACAACCAGACATGGTTACCCATAACTGTGAGGAAGTGGCCAGCAAGGTTGAACAGAATGAAACCCTCCAACAAAATACCCATAACCATTTAAAACAATAGAGAGACATCACGGTTTTCACCACACAGAACAATCAACGAATGGAAAATTCAACCAACCAATCATTTTATTTGCAAAAAAAATAACCACACAGTCATTATAGAGAGAAGACCCATGCATTTACACAGTTTCCAATCTCAGGAAAACACAAACGAATGCATCATTGAGCCATTGTCTATTCATACACAGAGTGAAATTCATGCATGGGTGAAAATAACCATACTTGTAACCAACAGCTTTAAAAAGGGTGAGTTGTTCGAGCAGATCCTTCCAGGCTTGGATCTCAGAGCTTAACCACCAGCACAACCAAATGAAACAATAACCATACTAGGGTGGTGACCCGATAGGGGAAGTATGGAGTGATGTGCATTTATTGCACGTTGCTTCCATCTTCCTCTTCATTCAATTTCGAAGTAAACGACAACCAACAACCACCAATACATTAACCATGCCATTAATTCCAACCATTGAAACTTGTGACCATATTTCTTGCCAAATGCGACACCCAAAATTCATATTAACCATTTCCAAAACCATACTATACTATATATCAAATGCTCCCAATATAACTCAATTTCAAATCGCATAACCACTATCCATTTGTAGTTAGAATTAATATTAACTTGTTTCATTTATTTTTCCATATAACTTCTAACATAGCATAGTATAGGCCCCTTTTTTTGGATTTTTTTTATAAGTATCTTTCCCATTTCTTTTGTTTTATGTTGTTACTAACATATGT
The DNA here is from genome assembly GCA_032191745.1 of Picea mariana. Classification (NCBI taxonomy): domain Eukaryota; kingdom Viridiplantae; phylum Streptophyta; class Pinopsida; order Pinales; family Pinaceae; genus Picea; species Picea mariana. The sequence continues at coordinate 15,823 of JASDQU010710444.1, forward strand.
CTTATGCAAGTGTAGCAAGGAAATAATCATGGTGACATAATAAAATGTGACAATTGTAATATAGATGCCAATCATAACATAAAATTAAGCTTTGAATAACAGAACATCCATAAAATGCATCATTCACCTGTCATTATGCCATAAACCGAAGCCAAGACTGCATCATCAACCATATAATACCATGTAAGAAGTATCAAAACATTAGCATAAAAAGTGTGATATGACTATCTCCGATCCTCCAGTCTACAAGGGGGTCCCACCTACTAGTATTATATATTATTAGCATAGTTTAAATAATAGGCTTTAACAATACTTTGTGGGTGAAATTCCTCATTGCAATTTTTATTGTCAACAAACTGGCGACTCCATAGGGAAATATGTTTCCAACAGATTAAGAACTCGTAATTTATGGTTTCATAGAACAAGGATAGTAGATCAAGAAGGTATAACCAGAATGATTATGCAATAGGTGGAAGTGAGCAGATTTAATGGAAAAATGACCAAGAATTTGGGAATAACTCATGGAAAATGTTAAGTGTGATAGGGGTTATCCCTGTATGCATAATCATTCAACCAGAATTTTCTCTTGACTTCAAGGAGAAAAAAAAATCATGGACTTGCTCTTTTAACTCTCAAATGGATGAAGAAATGAAAAGCAGAAGTGGGAGGTAACCAATATCTTCATAAGATAGCAGTGAAAGGAGATAACAAATTCAATTGTTCTTTCAAGGGGAACATTGTAACAACTGTGTAATATTGATTTTTATTAACTAACAATACCTCAGAGGAGTTCCATTGTTGAAAAACTGATTCAGCACTTTATTCTTGACCAAAGTTGAACTTAAAGGACAAAAGCGAAGAAATGTCATAACATAAATGAAACTGCAAGATTTAAAACAACAGAAATAAAATGTCAGAATTGCAAAAACAAAAGGAAAACTACTAAAGTAAAAAAAGAATTGAAACTACTATAAAAGAAGAAATGAAAAGCAGTAGTGAAAATGAAAACAGAACTGAACTACTAATATACAGAAAAGCCAAACAACATTAAAACCTTTCAAGGTGGTTCCATGTAGTGCTTTAAGTGAGAAACATTAGTGGTATAGGAAAAAATCGCTCTTGTAAATCCTTTAGAATGTAAGAGTTTGTAACCAGGAAAAAAGCGATCTTGAAAGGATGCAACCATAATTCTTGAAAATTCGAGACAATTGATATCCATTTAAAGTATACGATTAGATCATATAGATAGATATGAATAATATTGACGATCAAATCATCAAAAGCTATTTTCATAGGTCTTTTAAAAGTGACACTTGCATTAGATAATCCAAAAGGCATACGTTCATAAATCAATGTTCCCCAATGAGTAATAAAAGTGGTTTTATATTTATATTCCCTTTCTACCTTGATTTGATTGTAATTGGAAAAACCGTCAAGTAAGGACATCATCTGTGACCCTGCAACTTGTTGCAAAATCATTTCCATGTTAGGGAGAGGGAAGTGATCTTTTATACTAGCCTAATTTACTACACCAAACTCATCACATAATCTGATCTGACCTGTTTCTTTCCGAACAGGAACCAAATTGAAAACCCATTCATAATATTTGACTGGAAAGATGATTCCATCTTTCAAGAGTTTTTCCAACTCCTTTCGAATAGTTGCTTCCAGTGCAGGGTTGATAGTTCTTTGTTTTTTCCTAAATGGTTTTATGCCTTCCTTGATGGGAATGGCATGTTGTATAACAACGAGATCAAAATCACGAATATCCTCATAAGATCAAGAAAAAACATCTTGAAATTCGCCAAGCATCTTGGCAAACTTCATTTTCTCTTCATCAGAACATTGGGCACCTATTTTAACATTCTTTGGAGACTT
>JASDQU010710444.1:17710-27728 GCA_032191745.1 Picea mariana
TTTATGTTTCTCTTTATTGCCTACATCACTCGATGAAAATGAACTCTCTAGAGGAGTCAATCCCTTAGGAATCTTGTTATCTTCTATGGATATAATTTCCTTGAGCTTATAAGGTTCATTTTGAATGAAAGCACATATTATCTCATTGCTACGGAAGACCTTCCATAATTCTATACTGTCATGGATATGTGAATGATATAGAGATTGAAAAGTACAATCAGGTCCGTGTGGAAGAAGTTGTCGATTAGGAGAGGCTACAAAAATAGCTAATCGATCAGCCATTAAGTTCAATTCCATCTTAACATGAGTAATGTTGAAATATAATAGGTTCAAGATAATTTTCCAAATAGTTTGGGTGTATCATTTCATCAACTTGTTTCTAGGAGAGTATATCTTACATACAAGGTTCACAACAAGCTCGGAATCTCCAAAAATGGTAAAGTGACCACAACCCAGAATATAGACATTTTCAATGCCTAATAATAAAGCTTCAAATTCAATGACATTGTTTGTGCAAGCAAACTCTAACCTATAAGAAAAGTTGTGGATTTTCCCCATAGGAGAATAAAATATAATGCCAGCTATGTTACCTTCATTATAGTAAGAACCATCAAAGTGCATGTGTCACATACCATCATCTAAGTTGATTTGTTCCAATGGATTGTTATCCTCCTCAGCAAATATGGAATACAACCCTAGGTTCTCTTCGATATAATTCACATTAGGTTGTGGAACACTCTCTATGTAACGTGAAATCCTTCCCTCTCTAAGGACAATGATGTTTCTACCATTCCAAGGAACATATAAGTGTGTCCCGTAGAGTGAGAGGTATCCACCCGTCAAATATTTCCAATCTCTTCCTAAGATGATTGAGCAATTTCTTACTGGCATATCAATTACTTGAATACTAAGGGTTGTCCTTATTTCATGGTGTGCGCACAAAACTAAGGTCACATCCTTGATCTCACCTATGTTCATTTGTTGTAGACTATTATAAGATAGCATTCTTTTGGCATTTCCATTTGTACAAGATAAGCCTATCTCTTCCATAATAATATTCGACATTACACTTGGGCCCAGACCACCGTCAATGAGGAAACAATGGGTGATCTTATCCATAATTTTTACAAAAATATAAAAAGGGGGATTTTTTACAGGGTATCTAAATTTATGTATACCTACTTTATTTACATATGAATCCTCTTCATTTACCTCTTCAGAGAGGTTGGATACAACGGAATCTTTTTGTTCCACAATTTTTTTTAGATTCCTTTGTTGTTTAGGGATGACAACCATATCCAAAAGGGTTGCATATGCTTTGATGTTGGCCAACTGATTTAGGATATTGTATTTGGAAGAGGGGAGAGGGGAGGTAGTTCCTTGACTATCAGGAACCTTAGGAACCTAAATATCAACAACTGGTGAGGATAATCTTGGGATGGAAGAATTGCGGGGAGGATCGTATTTTCCCTTGGGAGCATAGGATTTGTTCCTAGTATTGATGATCATGGCATCTTCTAGATCTACAAAATCTAGGACAATGATGGTAGTTTCTGGTCTTTTACCAAAGACTTTTTTCTCTGGCACTCTTATTTACATCACATGTGGTTTCCTCATGGTGTTCCTCTTAAAAGTTACACCAAATCTGAGGCATGATAGCTTTAGGCTAAAAATAAATTTCATTTGGATTTCTAAAGGGGGGTGCAAAAGAGGATGAAGCTCCAGGGGTGAGAGGCGAGACATTTCCCTTTCACTCATACACTATCATATGATTATTCATGACTTTTACAAGTTGTAAGAGGGAAGGTATGTATGTCTGTTTAATTGATTCTCCCTGAGGAAAACATGTTCTTTCAAGATGTTCTTCATACTCTAAACAAGTATGCAGAGCAGAACTGAGGTTATCAATGGATTTTTCCTCAAGCCTATGACAGTAGGGGGAAGGTAATTCATTATAATAATGCATGAAAGAGGATTTTTTATGAGGTCGAATGAGTTCAAAGATTTGATTGTATAACTTGGTGAAACGTAAGTTGAAGGACTTGATGGTTTCACCATCCTTATAAGTGATGTTATTGTACTTTCGTAACTTCTTAGCTAGGATTTTAGATTTCCCATAGATGGATTTTAACGAATAGACTAACTCCTCCCAAGTAGATAGAATATTAGGAGGAATGCCAAAGAAATCAGTCATAGCCTTTCCTTCCAGGGAATTGACAAATAAGCGCATGCAAGTATCATTGTCATTGGCTCCTATGTTTTGAAAGGAATTATAAAATGCCACCAAGTGTTCATTTGTAGTGACAATGTTATTTCCTGAAAACCTAAGAAGATGCTCTTTGAATTTAGGAAGTGAATGAGTAGCAGGTTCTAGGTTAAGAGGAGAGGAAACATGCCACGGTGTGGTTGTAGCATCTTCTTCAAATTGAAAAATCCCATACTTTTTAATGACTTTGGTGGGGCTTGTGGTATATTGGACAGGTACATGATGACTATATAAGCTACCAATCATTGACGAAGTTGAAGACTGAGAGGAGGAAGCCCTTCTAGTGCCACCAGAGCCACCACTAGATGTCATCTTATGGATGATAGGTAAGGGAGAGAAATACAAACTAGATGAATTAGATAAGGTTCTCCTTAGAGCACTTTGTTGGGTCGATAACACGACGCTCCTTCTTCCTATTTCAGCAATAGGATTAATTTTAGGTGATAAGCCAATTCTTCTCCTAGAAACACAAGGGTCTAAGGACATTAAAACAAGGTCAAAGATGAAGGAAAAATAAGTTTATTGTTGATTTCTAGGTTGTCTACATCTAGCTTCCCAACGTTCTTGGGCACTTATGCCTCGTTCAATTGTTTGCCATGAATGATTAAGCTCAACCCAAGTATTAGCAGCATCTAAAATGGTGTTAAACAAATTCAAAGAAATGATGGTCTGATCTTGACGGCCGAGATCAATATTGGGTTTCCTTGCAATAGGTACAATCATTAAGAAATGAAACAGTCAAAGAGTCAATATTAGAAAAATATATGTATTCGATGATAATCAAGCATAAACATCAACCAGAGAGATATTGAAGATCTCCCCAGTATGGTCGCCAAATAAATGTTGAGGAAAAGATATGAAATGATCTTCTCAAGCATTTTCAGATCTTACTTGGCTAAATCAAGTTAGATGGTAATATCACCCTATGTTTATATCCATCAAAATTTGTTTCCTAATCCATAAGTATTGATTACGAGTGCCTAGGATGATGTTCTTTTATAAATGAAAGTTTGCTGAAAAATTCATTATTTAGGTAATTTTATGAATATAACAGATGATGAAATAAATATAGAGGCAGAAGTAAAAACACCAAGTCAATAATAAAAAAAGATGAGACATAAAGAGAATGTTTATTCCATTTCAGTTTATCGAAAGCATTGTTCTCTTTACAAAATTCCCTGAGAAAGTTTGGACCAAAGTCAAACTTAGATGTCCTCGATGAAAACCATAGAAAAGGACTCTTGACAGAAAGTAAAAAACTAAACTTTAAAAGCCAGATCATCTTGCCACAGATTTTTTCCCACTCGACTTTGCACAATAGCCTTTATCGGTCATGAAATTTAATTCACAAACATACAAGTCTACAGAGACTATCAAAGATAGATCAACACCTCTGAAAAACAAGTGTCTGAATGATGTAATCCAGCCTTGAATCTTGTTGTCTACAATATCACCTTGCCATCATAAAAGAGAATCATGCTTTCAATGAATTAAAGAATGAATGAAAACTGAAATATCTCAATAAAACTCAAGCGCAGACCTTAGTATGCTTATCCTTCTATTCTCCTCTTGTTCCTCCTTTTCTCTTTTCCTTTAAGCAATCAAAATTAGTTGAAGTAGTTAAACTACCTCTTTAGTTAGGTTAACTAAAACTCAACCAACTTTTTAGTTGAAGGGGAAAAGTAGTAAAATCATAATAAGGGTTTTTAATAAATAATAACTAGCAGCTGGGACCCCTTGTGACTCCTTTTAGTTCTTTAACAAACATAATACAATTAGTTAATCAATCAAACACATCCCTCCTTGTGGATCCCATTTATCACTCTCATAATCTGACAATTTATATTAATGATGATTGAGATCATATCCAAAAATATATTACCTGTATATCCAAAAAATAGTGTGTTGTCCAAAATTTCAAAAGTCAACTGCTCTCAACAATGAATAAATAAAAACACTTAAAACCCATATTTTCCACTCTCAGAGGAAATATTTCCCTTGTTGTTGTTGTCACCCTTTAATATCTCTAAATTTTTCTTAGGTTGTGTGGAGCCTTTAGGCCTAATATCATTGATCACATGAGATCAATCATCTCTCAAATGCATGCCGGAGGAAACAGAGTTGGCAGAGTCATTTGAGGGTGAGGAGGGGGAAGTAGCGGATTTTCCTTTGTCAGGAGCATGGTGGGCCTCGGTTTTTAACCTTTTTCTTGCATGGGAAGACTGTACTACTAAGTGGATAGGGGAATCTTGGAAAATTTGATTAACAGGTGGAGGAGTAGGTAGAGATAAGTTATACTAGCCATGATGTTGGGAGAGTGTTGGGTGGAAAATCTCTTGCCATCCATTTTCTTTCAGGGACTTCAGGTTTTAATGAGACATGAAGGGGCACTACGATACCAGGGATATGTGGGGCTTGGAATAAAGGGCTCTTTGGCCTAGGTTGGACCACTCCTTGCCCAATCTAGTTAAAAAATCCATCTTGAAATAGTTGGCCCAACTCTTGCGAGTATGCATCAAAATGTATAGAAAACATTGGCCTTCTAGGGCCCCTGTTCCAATTTCCTCTTCCTTTGTTACCTCGACCATGGCTACCTCAGCTGAAAAATCTCATTCGTGTATGAATTAATTATTAGAAAATGGTTTTTTAAACAACCATACATGAAGTTTAGCTCAGCAACACATCAGACTCATGCAATCCAACCCATACAATCATTTAGCACTTGTCAATGAGAAGGGGGTGAATAAGGGATCTGGGATATGTGAGGGATTTTATTGAGCAAAAAGTGTTAAAATGAAGGGGGATAGATCATGATGACTTTTCAACAAATCATCAAACAATCAACTGTATCATAATCAAAGAATAAATCATTGTAATTCATCCTTGTGCCAACTTTAATTGTCAAAATATAGAGTTTATCTTAACTACAATTTAATTTTAAGAACAAGGAGTGGATAGTGAATATGGGAAGGCGAGGGGACTTGTAATGTGCGAAAAGTGAGAGAATGGTAGGGAAAAGAATGAATATTGTTCCATAAAACCAAGTAAGTAATCCATAAAAAAAACTTTGTATTCAATACAAAAGATTCCAATACCAATTAAAGAATTACTGTGTGTCAAAATTGTTCACTATCCTAGATTCAATTCCTTAAAAATTTCCCAATTGATATAGTCTATAATCATACTCAAAATCATTATGTCTTTCAACAATCCTATTATGAGAATACTTAGTTCCTTTATTTTCCTTTTTTTTCTCATTTAAAACAAAATCAAAAGAAACACACAATCATATTGCTTCATCTGTGTCCATCATATATCACTATAAAATATCAACCACTTCCCATAATTCACAATTGTCCAAATCAAACATAGACACATGTCCTTATTCTAGATTGAACAGACGTTTAACACTTGCCCGATTTTATGCCTTTTCATTAATACCAACCAATAAAATGTTGCAATAAAACCATAATACAGAACCTCGCTTCATCCATGATGGTGTAATTAAAATAAAACATGCATGATGCCTCCATAATACATACACAGTGAAACAACGAAATCACAGTCATCAATTTCCACAATTTTGGATGATCTCGATCAGAACTAATGAAACACACACAGCCACCAACTTGCAATCGACAACGATCCAAAGCATAGTGAAAAGAGGCATCCCTCTAACTGTACATTACCATTGATTCTTGATCAATCAATTTAATCAAATAAAAATGAGATATTTTTTTGAAGAACTATCATAACAAAAAAGAGGCATCCCCTTAACTGTATATCATTTCTTATCCCTGATCACAACTTCCCAACAACTCAATCAAACAAAAACAAGATAATAATCAAAGAAACTGTCATGAATACTCCACCAATATATGATAATCACAAGACACCTATCAAGAGTAAGAGCTATTGAGAAGAATTAAAATTAGGCTTTGTAAATAACGAACATAAGGAAGAAATTAAGACTTCGCTCGATCAACAATAGCCCTGAGAGACTAGAGGTTCTTTGACATATCAATCAATAGGAAGAGGCCCTTTGATACAAGCACATGGTTTCTTATAAATCCTAGTCTGTGCAATGGTGCAACAATTCAACGATGGGTAGGGTAGAACAACAATGTAGAGGAGAAACAAATGCCCATTTGACAGTAACGAGTACCTAAAACACATAGAGGCATAGCCCTCATGCATTTCTCATGAGTCAAACCAATCTATAACAATGCCAGTGGGAATACAGACCCAAGGCATAACCAACAACCATAAGCATACATCTTAGTGAAATAGCCATCCTATAACCAACTTATGAGATACATTGATGCCAATACCAAAAAAATAAATCCCACGACCAGGTGGATAACCCAGGACCATGGCTCTGGAAAATACAGAGTGACCAAAAGGTAGTTTGAAAACATACACATAAACCCATAGCAATCCGAATACAACTGGACATGGTTACCCATAACTGTGAGGAAGTGGCCAGCAAGGCTGAACAGAGCGAAGCCCTCCAACAAAATACCCATAACCACTTAAAACAATAGAGAGAGATCACGGTTTTCACCAAACAGAACAACCAGCAAATGTAAAATTCAACCAACCAATCCTTTTATTTGCAAAAAAAAAACACACAATCATTACAAATAGAAGACCCACGCATTTACACAGTTTCCAATCTCGGGAAAACATAAACCAATGCATCACTGAGCCATTGTCCATTCATACAGAGAGAGAAACTCATGGATGGGTGAAAAGAACCCTACCTTTAACCAATAGCTTAAAAAGGATGAGTTGGATGACCAGTTCTTTCCAGGATTGGATCTCAGAGCTTAACCACCAACAAAACCAAATGAAACAATAACCATACTATGGTGGTGGCTCGATGGGGGAATTATGAAGTGAAGTGCATTTACTGCATGTCGCTTCCATCTTCCTCTTCATTCAATTTCAAAGTACATGACAACCAAAAACCACCAATACATTAACCATGCCATTAATTCCAACCATTGAAACTTGCAACCATAGTTTTTGCCAAATGCGCCACCCAAAATTCATATTAACCATTTCCAAAACCATAATATACCATATATCAAATGCGCCCAATATAACTCAATTTCAAATCGCATAGCCACTAAGAATTTGTAGTTAGAATTAATACTAACTTGTTTCATTTATTTTTGCACATAACTTCTAACATAGAATAGTATAGGCCCTTTATTTGGGATTTTTTTATAAGTCTCTTTCCCATTTCTTTTGTTTTATGTTGTTACTAACATATGGCTTGTGTAGGTGTAGCCAAAAATACTCGTGGTGACATAATCAAATGTAACAAATGTAATATAGATTCCAATCATAGCATAAAATTAAGCTTCGAATGACAGAACATCCATAAAATGCATCATCCACCTATCATTATGCCAAAAAATGAAGCCAAGACTGCATCATCAACCATATAAAACCCTGTAAGCAGTATCGAAACAACAGCATAAAAAGTGTGATATCACTATCTCCGAGCCTCCAGTCTACAAGGGGGTCCCACCTACTAGTATTATATCTTATTAGCATACTTTAAATAATAGGATTTAGCAATACTTTGCGGGAGAAATTCCTCATTATGATTTTTATCATCAACACCTTTGCCATTGATGACAAAGGGGGAGAGATTTATCAGATGCCAAGGTAAATACTTGGAGAAAGTGCACAAAGTCATGGTTCCAAGGGGAGTGATGGTCAAAGGGACAACATGAGTGATATAACTTCAGTATTGCATCAGATGGTTTCCATCAATGCCAAAGGGGTATATTGTTTATTAATTGGGTTGGTTTTCATTGATGTCAACCCTTGAAGAAAGTTCAGTAGCGGATTCCAGTAGCACAAAGGTATAGGTAATGGACCCAAGTTTGTTTGATGGATAATGGTATAACTTTTGATATATTTTAAGGTAAGACTATTCTACATGGATAGTACATGTCATGCCATTTTTGGTGGTATGTGGAACATCACATAACTCCTCACGGTTAGAGACTTATGACCATGTGAAGTTGTATAACCCTCACGAGTCATCTAGAAGCCACAAAAGGTCAAAGTAGTCAAAGTAGTTGCAAAGAAGAAATTATTTAAATAATAATGTGAAGTGATGAGTGTACTATAAGTCAAAGTGGATGGAAAAGAAACTATTTAAATAATAAAGTTAATGGAGAACTTACTAATTATGGAAACTAGTTAAGTTAAGTGGACAAGTGGTTAGAAGTAGGTTATCCCTAAAATAATGAAAGTGGGTTAATATGGTTAGAAGGTTACCCCTTGAGGAAGCTACATGAAAGTATAAATAAGAGACAAATGTCTCTCGTTTAATCACACTTGAGCATATTTAATATCTATTGTTTTGTAAGGCTTATTGCAAGTACTCATTGATACATCTAAAGTTGTGAAAGTCTGAGGTAGCACGAAGGGTTGACGACTAAAGTTTCAGAATCACAATGAATACTAAAAAACCCTAAGTTCTGAGGTGTACGCGGGATAACAGTGTATTAGGGTGTGTACATGAGGGTAAAGCGATAGAAACTTGAGAATATGAAGATGCCAACTCTCTAGATTTTGAGAGAAATTTTCCAGGAAGGCCTATAGTGATTAGATACATCATATCTATCCACTGGTTCAAAAGGTATGTCTTATTTCTATGATTAGTTGGATTTTGATGTAAGCATGAGAAATGGTTATGGAGATTTGAATATTCTTCCTAGAGAGATTAGTGGTTGCATGGGATCTTCTATATAAGTCATATATACAGAAATATGGTGTTGGTATAATCAATATTTATCATTGATAATTCTTGTTATATTTGAGGCACATCTTGTGTTTATTGGCATATGGCTAAGGGTTTTTATGGTACATGGCTGAGATCTTGTAATTGTGAAGTGGTTGATGTATTGAGAGGTTGAATATCAGAAAGGGTTTTTTAAGTCTAGTTCATGTGAGGATTATTATATTGGTTCATGATAACATACACTCATTTGGCACATGAATGGAGAGAGATATAGAGTCTTTGGGGAATGGTTGTGTATGAGGATGCATGCATCGGGTACAGTTACAGTCTGGATACAATGACAGGTTGCAGATCTATGTGAAAGAAGTTGCAAAGGGTCATAAGTTTTTAGAAGAAAGAAAACCCTAGTTTTCAGAAGGCATACGCGGGATGCATAATAGATAGGTCGTGTACATATGTGGATTGCATAACAAATAAGGTGCATACATACACATGCTACAAAACTACAGGTCACGTATCTGTTATATTTGGTTTATACATGTTCAGTTCAAGTATAGATTGATTAGAGGGAAGTAGTACAGGTTTGGCACAGGTCAGTGGTATGGTTTGCTATAGTGGTATATCTCACAGTGATAGTGTGACAGTGGTTCCATCATTCTACTTTTACATCAAGGAGGTTGGACGGGGCAAGGACATGTGGTTGTAGCCAGCTTCCTATAGTAGCCATAGAACATAGGGGGTTGTAGCCTTCTTTTGGTTGTATCCAGAGAATTAGGGAGTTGGAGCTTCCCTCAGGTTGTACCTTGAGAAACTAGGGGGTTGGAGCCTCTTTCCAGTTGCAACTATAAAATAAAGGACGTTGGTTATTCCCATGAATTTAATTCTTAAAGACATATGACAAAAAGCATTTTGTGGTTTTCTCTTGCTTTGGGTTTCCACGTAAAAACACTAGTGTACTGTGTATGTGTATGATTTCTCATTTGTTC